>PVJD01003249.1:0-169415 GCA_004026545.1 Mormoops blainvillei | reverse complement strand
GAATATTTTTATTTCCATGTTCTACCATGACGTATGGCATATGGGGATATACTTGGGTATAAAGGAAAGGATTTATGACTTGGGGAATCTAGTATTCAAGGTTGATTCAACTCCTGGTTAAGTATGCAATTTTAAAGTAACCTATGATTTCTTTACTCATTACATAGTTCTGTTGGTAGGTAATTGACTTAACTTTGTGATTTTTAATAAATTATTTAAATATTTTAAGTGTCTTTGATCCTTGATATTTGATTTAAATATTAGAGATTCAATTAACAGCATATAGTATAAATTAGAATGTATGATACAATTATAAATTATTACACCTTCAGTGACTTTTACAAGTTTGAATTTAATGCACATATATGAGAAGTGAAACGTAGTTAACATACAATAGAATTATGTAAGAATTACTTAAATTTAGGCTATAAATGTAAATTATATTCTTATTAGTATATAAAAATTTCAGTATTACTATTCTCAAGATATTTAGGCATAGTCATAATAATAGTTATAGCTAGAGTTAATTTTTTAAAAAATGGAAACAGAATTATTTTTATTATGTTTTCTGGTGGTACTAAATATGTATTTAATTAACTTTTAAAAAGCAATTATATGAAGTAGAAATTAAGAAATGGATATTTTCAGTATTGTTTAAAGATTTCATCACATATAAACATATACTATATGTATATGTACATATATACATATATATGTAGTTCATACAACATGAACAAACAAGTAAAAATTAATGTATCAATATAAACATTTAAGTAAACTCATGGCACTTCACAATTGTGTAAATTAGTACCTATGTCAGAAAGAAATATCCAGGTGTCTAAAATAAGACAACTGAGATCATGAAGTTTTAATAGTGCCAAAATTCAATAACAAGGTTCTACAATGAAATTTTTTATCAAAAATTGAGGAATTGAACACAAAGATCTTTCTTAAACTTAAATTGGCATTTGAAATGAAATGCACAAGTATTAATGCACTTAAACAAAGCATTCTCTTTTACTTATTTTTACAAATTAATCTATAGTATTCATCAAGATATTTTCTTCATATAGAAGGTGAGGTTACATTTATCAATCAATTGAAGAGTGAAAATTTATTCTAAATCTGTGTAAAATTTAAAAAAATAAATGTAGTACATATGCTTATTAAAACAAACTATGTAGACAAAATGAATTATTCTCATTATTAATTTACACTTCAATTTTGCTGTCAAGTTTTATTTTCCTAAATATAACCAATTCAACAAAAAATAATGGAAAATCAAATAGTCATCTCTTGAGCTCTAGATTCTGTAGATCTATTTGGAAAATAAAATGTGACAAATAAATTTGGTATAATATAGAAAAATGTACAAATACAATTAAAAAGCAGAGTAGTCTTGTACTTGTTTGTAATGTTCAAGGCAAAATTTGTGAAACTCAGATATTTATGATATTCTTTTTTAAAAATATTTCATTGTTTATGCTATTGCAGTTGTCCTAATTTTTCCCCCTTTGTTCCCTTCCACAAAGCCCTCCCCCCACTTCCATGGTCAATACCATTCCATTGTCCATGTGCATGGGTCCTTCGTATATAATATGTTCTTTGACTAATCCCTACACCTTCTTTCAATATCCACTTCCCCCTCCCTCTTACAGCTCTTTTGCTTTTCTGAGTAAAACTTTCCACACCTCTTTTCTTACCTAATGTGTTCCCTTTTCTATTTTGTTTATTCTTCTGCCTATTTAATGTCAATATTTCCTGAGTTTGAGTCTCCTATACACCCTTCTCAGATCCACTCCAGCAACTCCATCCGTAAATGTGAAAATATTTTGCCAGTGGGTGTTAAGCTGAATTTGGCCCTGTGAACAGTTGCTCATGGAAACATCAAAATTTCTAGAAAATCATCCCTTTGCAAGAGAGGACAGATAAAGGTAAACTCTTGACACAAGGATGTTTACTTGTGATATCAGGACTTGCTCTGTCACAGCTAAACAACGGTGGACAACACAGTCATTATCTTAAGCTCTTTGCCTTTGTGGTACTCTCTCAAGATTTGAAGTTTCATTCGGGATTATTTAATTGGCCATGTTTGGCTCACATGGACATATCCCAGCTATGTAGGATGGATAAAAGATAGGTCTTTTTTCTCCCAAAATACCTTAGGCCATGGAGCCTCCTGCCTTTGTATCTGTTTTCTTCTGGAATTTCTAAAGAGCATTGACATTTATCATCTTATACAGATACCTAATATTCCCAATTTTTTTTCTCACATCTTAATTTTTACTTACAATTGAGTAACATGTTCAATTAACTTATACCTGAGGTAAGTACAGGGGACATAATCATAAATGAAGAAATTTCCTGATGAGAGAAGAGCTCCCAATCAATGGGATAGCTCAAACAATGAGCTGTGCTCTTATGTAATAAACATTACTCTAATAATAGAAATAGTACTATGCAAATTCATGGGAGCATAATTCAATGAAAGATATTTTAAAAGGCATCCTAATTCTTGCTGTTCTGTTGGCTTCTTCCTTGATCTCATTACCTCTAGTTCATCCTACAATTTCTCATAAAAATATTCTTTCTAAAGCAAAGCAGCAATTACACTATTTTCTGTTTTAAGACCTTAATTGTTCCTCTTTTATGACTATAAAATTGAAACTATAGAATATAGTCTTTCTCATTGGATTTAAAAATCCCACAAGATGTATCCCTCACTGACCATTATGTTACTTGGTGCTAATGAACATTCTTAATCTTCAGGTATAACAAAAACTTACATTGACTACAACATTCACTGAATTAATACCTTTATTCACATTCTTCCCTCTACCTATAATACACTTATCTTAATTGTTTCTGTAAACCTATAAATATTGGTATTTCATATGTCCGTGAAGATTTAGTCTTTCTTAATTGCCTTGGCCCGAGGAATCTTTTTAGTGCTATCCATTAATGATCCATTAGCTATCTATTATCCATTGTCCATTTAACACTTACTCATTTGTTATAAAGACAGTAAAAATATCTTTTCTCATTTTCTTCTCAGTGTCTCATATACAAAATAGATGCTGCAAGATTATATGTCTCAAAATTTAAATGTAAATTAATGCTTTTCTCTTTTTATAATATACCAGTTTACCATTTTAATAATTTCCATAGAATATAAGTTTAAAATATAAAAATGAGTTTTTTAATGAAGACCAATGAAATATTTTGACAAAGAAAAGACAAAATGTGTATTTGTGACAGTTTTACCAATTTGTATTTTTTGTGTGTGTGGGTAGAGAGAATATCTTACAAATAGCTAATCCATTTTAAATTAATTATGTACTTATTCATGAATTTTATATTGGCTATCATAAAAATGTCTACCTAGCTACTTTATAATTAAAATTAAATTGAATTAAGCTTTAGACTAATAAGTACCTTAAGTAAAACCACATCAAAGTATTTCTGTAAAAGTATAAGTAGAAAAAATATACCACATAGAAATATTTGGGTCCTTCCTCCTTAGATTTTTCTTAAAGTGGAACCAAAGTAATACAGTACTAGGAGTTATGTATCTATTACTTTTCAAGTTGTCTTTACTTTCCATTAAAATTACAAAAAGTAACAAAACCATGTGTAAATAACAATTGAGAGTACATTAAAAAGGAGTGTGTTATTATTTTTATAATTATTTCACACATTGTTTTGGAATAAAATAAACAATAAAAAACTCTGTGTTCTAAAAATTTATGGACCTGTAAATCTGTTTTTGTTTTTTCACTTTCTCACTTCTGTGTTTATTCTTTTTCTTAGACAAATCCCTACACCCATTATTCCCTTCTTTGTTAATTTCTTTTAACATTCTTTTAACGTCTTCTTTATACTTGTACCATCTATTATGACCTATTATATCTTTAAATCCTTCCTTTGCCATTTTATGTTCTCGCTTCAAATATCTCTGATCAATTTCATATTAATCTTCAGCACTGCTTCTTCCCCAAGCCACTGATTTTCTCATTTCCTTTCCTTAAATTCCTCTTCCTCCCTTGATAGTTCAAGACCGGGCCGCCTGGCTGACTGCCTTCCGCTGCCCCTAGAGTATCTGTATACTGAACTTTCTCTGACAAAGATCACCAACTTCATTCTTAAAAGCAGTGATCTTTTTTCATCCACACTTTGTGTAATCTCACTACAGTATTTACTGTCCTCTTCCTCCCCTGTTTCTTAACTCTATTGCCTACTTTGGCTGATACTATACTTTCTGAATCTTCCTCCTATCTTTTTGAACATTATTTGTTCATGGTGTTTTGCATTGACTCCTCTCCTCCAGAATAAAGTATATTCTAACTCTTTAGAATTTTATTATAAAATTGCGGTTCTTGGTCACAACCAGTAGAACCCAATTCTGTGTAATTTAGTAAATACACACACATTACATGTGCACATACATACATGAGTGTATACATGTGTGTACATATGTCCCTCAACTTACAAGAGGTTTGTCTGGCTAAACCCATTATAAGCTGAAAATATCATAAGTCAAAAGGAGTTCATCATCACCAAGCCATTATTATATGAAATGTTAAAGGGACTTATTTAAGAAAAAGATCAAAACTATGAACATTAAAATGGTTATAAATTCACAACTATTAACAATTGAATCTGAAAAACAAAATAAATAAACAAGCAGAATTGAAACAGAACCATAGATATGGAGATCATTTGGAGGGTTACAGCTGGGAGGGGAGAGGGGAAGAATGGGGATAAAGGTGTAGGGATTAAAAGCACAAATTGGTAGGTACAGAATAGACTGGGGGATGTTAAGAAGGGTATAGGAAATTAGGTAGCTAAAGAATTTATATGCATGACTCATGAACATGAACTAAGGGAGGGGACTGATGGAGGGAATGGAAGGTACTGGGTGGAGGGGTCAAAGGGGTAAAAATTGGGACAACTGTAATAGCATAACCAATAAAATGTTTAAAAAAGAACATACGAATAAATATAATCACTTCTGGTCCTCTCTTGAAAAGGTATCAGGACAAATCTTTGCAGTTGTCCAGTGGCATTCAGGGAAGCCCCAAACATAACTAAAGAGTAGAATTCATCATGAAGCTTCAATTTTTCTGAGCTTAGTGGTTGGTCTAGAGCAGGGAAAAATCAACGTCTCTGAGAGGAGACTAGCCACTTGGTTAACACAGTCACACAGACACCTGAGAACACTGAATGACTGGAACTTGGCTATCTATTTAGAGTAACAATACATTATTAAAAATAAAAGCGCCAAAGGTAACATAATAAAAAAATGCACTTCATACAGCTAACCTACCGAACATCATAACCTACCCTAGATGCGCTCAACACTTATTGTACATGAGCCTACAGGTGGGCAAAATCCTCTAACACAGTGAATACACTTGCAGGGGTGTCCAACCTGCCCCCTGCAGGCTGTGTGCAACCCAGGATGGCTGTGAATGTGGCCCAACAAAAAATCATAAATTTACTTGAAACATTATGAGATGTTTTTGTGATTACATGTAGCAGTGTACTTAATGTGTGGCCCAAGATGACACTTCTTCCAGTGTAGTGCAGATACATGAAAGGGTTGGACACCCCTGCATCAGTGGTTACCCTCATGCCCCCAGGGCTGACTGGGAGCCATGCTCACTGGCACTGCCCAGCATCAGGAGAGAAGATCGCACTGTATATCACTAGCCCAGGAACAGATCAAACTTCAAAATTCAAAGAATGGTTTCTACTGAATGCATATCACTTTTGTGCCATAGTAAAGTCAAAACAGCATGAGTTAATCCATCATAAGTCCTGGATCGTCTGTCTATCTGTACGTGTAAACGTGTGTATACAACACACACACACATAAAGAAAAGAGGGTTATTTTGAATGATATTGAGCAGAAATCCTGAAGAGGTTTTAAAAGGGACAAGTTTAAGAAAAGTCAAGAACAATTAGCAGGAACTAATGAATGTCTCTGTAGGTGCTGCCATCCCCATTAACATGTTCCGAACATCAGAAGCCCGCATCTGATGCGCGTGATGGGCCAGTAGAGATGACACACCTTTCACACCCTCCAAAATTTAGGATCCAAGTGCTGAGTTACAGAAACAAAATTCAGATGTTATTATGGAATAAAGAGCAGTAACCATCAGGCAGACAGGGACAGTAGCCATCTGCTGTACGTACCTCTCCTCGTCTTTGTTTTGACAGAACGCGCAGAGCCAGAGCGGTCAGCAAGCCAGCAGATGCAGTGGGCATCCTGCAGTGTCTGGGACTCAGGTACATCCTTCCATTATTAGTTGGCAGCACAACATAAACAAAGCTAAAGAGAGAAAATTACATAGTGATAGTCTCATATTGGATATTCCATTGTATACCACACTGACTACATTGAATAAATGATAAGCCTCCTAGACCCTTTTAGATGGGCACTACTATTCTTTGTCTTAAACCATACTGAGATTTTCTTATTAGAGACACTTCACAAACCAATGAGAAAAAACAAACAAATAAGTGTTGTTTTTATTGTGGAGAACCCCTCCGTTGTGTTCATATGCTCAGCTTTTTTAATGTGTACATGTACGTATAGTTGTGATCGCTGTCTCTTCTTTTAATGGAATCTTGAATTTCAGTATTGTCACTTTAACTGGACAAGGCAAGCAGTTTTATATACAGATATACCTTGTTTTATTGCACTTTGCTTTATTGCTCTTTGCAGATATTGTTTTTAACAAATTGAAGATAAGACCCTCCCTCTACCAGCAAAAAGGTTATTACTCACCAAAGCCTTAGATGATGGTGGGCACTTTTAGTAATACACTATTGTTTAATTAAGGTATGTACATTGTTTTTCAGACATAATACTATTGCACGCATAATAGACTATAGTATAGCTAAGTATAACTTTTACATGCAATGGGAAACTAAAAGGACTGTGTGACTCGTCATAGCAATATTCATTTTATTGAGTTGGTCTGGAACCAAACCCACAATATTTCTAGGGTAAGCCCACAGTACATACATATTGTTGGTTTCTTGAGATTATTATTTTTTATTTCTACAGGATTCTTTTTGCCTATTATATGACATAGTTCAGCTCTTCATGATCAACCATCAATGTTCCTACCTGTACTCGCAATTTAAAAGGGGCTTAGTGAGGGATAGGAGGGAGGACAGAACAGGCCAAAGACCCATCCAAGAAAGGCTGGGGTCTGAATGTCCTGAACACTCAGACTTCCCTGGGTGGGAAAGCGAGTGGTTGCTGGCTTGCAGACACTGTCCTCACTCTGTGGGACCTGATTCTGACAGTCTAGAAATCATCTGTAATGTTTTCATTGATATATATGTGAGGGACACAAAAAATTCACAAATTAAGAGAAGGCAAAATTAAAACTTGAATAAATTTTTCTTCTGATTTGATCAAGAATTTGACCAATATTTTGGTCTTATGCAAATATACATATTTGTATGACCTATAACATAATGAATCTAGAAATATTTCTTTTTTTTTGTGCACTACACTAATATTCATCTTATCAGATTTTATTCAGGGGTGTTTTGATTTTTAAAAACTTTTTAAAATAAATTCTGAATTTTTAAAGTATTGCATAACCTTTTCATATACCTTTTTCTTCTTAAGGAAGAACTAAGAGCAAAACATTAATAAATAATGTTTTATAACTTAAAGAGTTTCATCTATTTATCAGAAATAGGGTTTTGAGAATGACACTAAATAAAATTAATATAAGATAGTTTTAGAGGTTTTTATGAAGAAATACCTTTTTGAAAGTAATATCAATATTTTTGTTAAAAATTTCACTCTTCTTATGAACATAGCTTCAACATGAATATATATAATAAAATGTATTTTCATTAATATTTGAAAAAGTAACATAGTACCTGAAAATTAGTCTTAAACACTTTTATCGAAAAATATCCTGTCTATGAAATTTCATGTAGATATGTTATCATTGTATAATATTTTATCCTCTGTGCTTTTTTTAGGTTTAAATAATTTGAATTTATTTATTTATTTCTTCTTAAGGAAGTATGCAATCATTTACTGCTAGAGTACATTTCCTACTGGGTATATTTTAATATGCATTACATTATCACATCTGGGAGAACAAAATAATAAATTGTATTTAAAATAAACTTAAATGCAATTGATTACCTGTATTAATAGAAAACAATAATACCCTCATCAAAATTTGTGTAGGAAAGAAAATTACACACATTTATCTTTATGAATTGGCTTATCTCTTACCTATGTTTTTACAAAAGTAGCAATAATAAAAGTTTGCAATTATATTTTTCTTTTCTCTTTTATTCTGTGCATTATTACAAGTATTACCTATATATGATTATTGACTTTCTAGAAGAGAAAATAGCCATCCATTTATGATTTTTTTTGTATAATACAGTTGATCCTGAGAAATGCTCAGCCTCCCCCTTGATATATATAATTATAAAATATGTTTTCACCACAGGGAAATTATTTCTCACCATATTATATTCATTGGTGTGTGCCCTGTAGAACTGGAATTGCTTATTATTCTAATGTAACCATGATGGCAGCCTCTATATTTTCCCAATCACATCGAATCCATAGGACAATATCAAAGTTGTTTCTATAACAACCATGAGTGGAAGAAATACAGTACAGATATACCCCACACATTAAAAACACTGAATTTCAAAGAGAAGGTGGTGGTAGAATTCTGGGGGGAGAGAATTCTAACTCAGTAGTGGCACAGAGTCTTAGGAATCTGCAACTGAGGCCCCTTCTACAATCTATTGCATTATCAGACAGACGAGGAATGAAGATCAATTACTTCCAGGTAACATGTTACTGTTTTAGAAAATATAGTGCCTTCAAGCTTCATACAAAGCTTTAAAGAGCCTTTAAGTCTATAATATGAGGATGAAAAATATAAAAATAATGAATTAAAAACATCAGACTAGGGTTTGGCCACAGCTCTGTAACTATCAAATTGTAATTCTTGTCATTTAAAATTTTTATAATATGTAAACAAACCCAATTTGAAAGTAACATTTTTATTATTTTCAAGTTGCTGGAAACAAAAATTTCTAGCCTCTTTTAGCCAGGGGAAGGAGAGATGCATTAGGTAAGAGAGTCATGAGAAATATTTTATTGATCTATTTTGACAAGGTAGAAAGCCTTGGTTGAAACTAACCCACAAAAAGATTCTAAACTCTAGATAAAGGCATGTGGATAGCAGCTGAGATCACAAGGTGCTAGTAAGAAAATTAATTCATTTTCTCTGAAGATCAACCTAATTCAGGCTAATAACTGATGAGAGCAGAGGCATGGAGGAGAGCCAAATAGCAATTGGAGAGTAATTTTAACATTAGTGATCACTTAAGCCTTAATGCAATGTACTGTAATCCACATAAACAAAAGCTCTTTTGGGTCCTCAATAATTTTTAAGAGCATAAGAGAGCCCTGCGACCAAGAGGATTGAAAAACATTGGCCTAAGGTTTTAAGTTTATAAAAATGCAGCAACCACTTGAATCCAAGTCTAAATTAAAAGAATACATAGAGAAAAGGGGGCCATGGCAGTCACTGGGTTATCATTCCTTCTTACTCATGTCATCCTAGAGCTTAAATAGAACTTAGAGCACATCCTTCTATAAGCAACTCATTTTTAAGGATGAATAAGCTGAGACCCAAAATATAAACTGCTGAGAATTTCACATTGGAGAAAGACCCCATAATCCTTGACCTGAAGGCAACATGTTTTCAGTTATTTTATATTGCTTTATTAGAAAGTATATATGTATAATATAAAATATATTAGTCTTCAATGGACATTATTATTTTATTTTAATCAACACAGGAGTGCCCAAAGTGACAATTTACCTGTTCAGTTTTTTGGAGCATTTTAGTAATATATTTAGTTCTTTCATATATGCGCTGTTTGCTTCATTTAAAAAAATTTAGAAAAGGCAAAACAAAAACATGACTTTTGTTATACACCAATTTCATATCTTTTCACCAGTTGTGACTCTGCACAAGAAAGCAAAACTAAACAAAACAAAGTTTATTGTCATGAAAACCAGACCCCAATAGAATTCTGTAGAAAATTAGTTTTTTTTTTTCTGAATTAAGAGATGAAGGAAAGAAACTTTCATCCTTTGAGTTTCTAAATATTTGTATTATCCTAACTTGAGTTTCAGTGTTTTAGAATCACTTAGTACAACTTTTATCCAGTTGATTTTTAATATATATTTCAGAAACAAGATGTTTTCCATTTAAAAGTAACATGATAACATGATGCAGATTGATGAGAACTTGGCGTTCATTGGTCTGCATTTCTCTGTAATACAGATCAGTGTTCATATGTGCCATTATTGTTGGTTTTTGCAATTCCTTTGGGACTCAATCTACAGGCAGAACAGCCCCGTGCTCCCAGTTTCCAGGCAGGAAGGCTTCCTATGCAATCTGTCCTCCCGGTTCCGCTGCACAGCAGGGAGAAGAAGATGGGTTATGGGGTCAGACACCGTTTTCCAGCTTCTCCACTTCCATTTTCAGATTAACACAATACATTAACCCCGGTTATATTGAATTAAAGGTGGGAAGTCAAAGATATTACTGTGATCTCCAAAAGTGCTATCCAGCTTTGTCAGGAAAATTAATGCAATATTGAGTCGATATTATGATATCTTTTTGTCTCTTGAGGTTTTACCAACACTTAATAAAAAATATGTGATTGGACCTCTAATATCTAGCAGAAAGCAAATAACAAAATTAGAGAAAACAATACCAGGTTGCCTTTTCCCTAACATATGACAATCATTTTTAAAAATCAGTTAAATTTTAAGTTATAATAAAGTGACATAGAGGTCCAATTGGTTTAAATTACGATGTGTCCATTATATTTAAAACATATCACAATTAAGAGTTACTTGTTTTTTGAAAATCTGACAGTATACAATTTTCTCTTTGCCTGTAGTTACATGAAAATAAGCAACAGAAAAAAATATTTCTGATTCATAGGATGATGGCTTCTAGTATTTATTTTGATGTATTAAATACCATTGTATGTACATTGATTCTTAGGTTATCTTACCACTTATAAGAAAATAGGAGTTTTTCTTTCTAATATGCAGTTGTTATTAAGCTCCTTCAGTTAACTTAAAATTTTTCTTTTATTGTTGTTCTATTACAGTTGTCCCAATTTTTTCCCCATTTGCCCTCCTCCGCCCATCCCACCCCCCTGCTCCTGCATTAAATTCCCACATTGTTATCCATGTCTGTGAGTCATTCATACATGTTCTTTGTCTAGTCCCTTCCCCCTATATCCACCATTATCCCCCTGTGCCCTCCTCTCTTGTCATTGTTAGTCTGTTCCATGTTTCCATTTCCTGTGGTTCCGTTTTGTTCTTTGGTTTATTTTGTTCGTTAGATTTCTCTTATAGGTGAGATCATATGGCATTTGTCTTTCACTGCCTGGCTTATTTCACTTAGCATAATACTCTCCAGCTCCATCCATGCTATTCTAAAAGGTAGGAGTTCCTTTGTCACAATGCAGTGAAGTCTTAACCTCACAACTGTCACAACCTCAGCCTCGTCTTATATGCTTTTCTACAGTTGCTGGTTCACAAAGCAATACTACCCAGAAAATTAAACTCACTCCAGGAAAAATACCACCCCCCACCACATCAAGCAATATCAATGGCAATTGAGCAAAGATTAGTAAAAGTGGAGAGAGATTAAGAATATTATAAAATAGTAAAAAAGGACTATCAGATAACTAAAGGAGAGAAAAACGATTTTGAGTGGGAAGTGAGAGGAGAAATAATAAGAGTAGGGAGTAGAAACAAGGTGAAGAAAGGGAGAACATAAAATTCAAAACATAAGTAAAACTGGGAAGGGCAATGGCAAAATGGAGTAAGAAAAGGGAAGAGTATATGAGGTTTGCAATAAGCTCACAAAAGTAGTGAACTGAAGGGAACAAAATTGCAGAAAAACCACTACAGGGCCAATAACAATGACAGCTGAGCAGCGACTGATAAAGGTGGGAAGGAAATAAGAACAGTATGTGAAAGAGAAAAGAGGAGATGACATGTCTGCAGTAAAGAAAAATGATTTTGAGAGGATGGCGGAAAGAAAAATAATGACAGAAAGGAATAAAATCCAGCCTAAGAAAGGGAAACAATAAAATTCCAAACTCAAATAAGCAAGGGCAGGAGGGAGACAAAAGAGAGTAAGACAGGGGGAGAGCGACCTATGAGATTCGAAATTTAAAAAAAAGAGTGAATAAATATGAATACAGTTGAAGAAAAACAGCGATAACCATAATATGCACACCAAACAAGCCAAAATTTCTAAAGATGGAAAGAAAATAAGAATATTATAAAAATGACAAAAACTAAGAGCTGACTACAGAAGGAAGAATGATTTTGATAGACTAGAGGGAGGAGAAATAGTAAGAGTAAGAAACAGGAGCAAGGCACAGTGTGGGGAAAATAAGATTGACAGAGCAAATAAGAAAGCGCAGGAGGAAGGCAGAGTGCAGTAAGACAAGGGAAGGGCACGATGTGAGATCTGAAATAAAATAAAAATGTATGAGAATTTAAATAAAAACTAAAAGACGAAGAATAGTGAATTAGTTGGAGTCTCAAAAGGCCACATGAAAGAAAAAAGAATAACGCAAATTTTGAAGAAGAGCGAGGTGGAATTCGTCTCGGCAAACTCTCCCTGTTGTTTGCCTTCTGCCGTCTCTTTCTGGATCCGCCTCTGGCTTTTTATCAGCCCAAGGTCCAGGGGTGGGTCATCCAAGTTCTGGCAGCACCGTCTGCATCACCTTCCCCTGCCTCTAGAGAGGGCTTCTATTGCAATTGGGAGGGTTGGGCCCTTAGGTCTCCCCTGGAAGACACTTGTCAGTCTTTCGGGAAAATTGCGGGTGCGTTCCCCCCACCCCTGAACCACCCATCTCTATCTCTCTCAGCTTATTTCCCATAATGTATAGTTTCTGCTGTATTAGCTGTCTTTTTCACGGGAGGGGCCAATCTGTGTAAAGGGTCTGTTCTTTCCCGCTTGGTGATGACGGCAGTTCTGTGTGCAAGCTGAGGCTGGGTGGGGCCCTGGTTCCCCCTTGCTGCACTGGTCCTGGCAGCCAGTGTATTTTGTCTCCCTGAGAGAAGTTCCAAATGGGCCCTTTAGGCATTTCTCTTTCTTTCTTTTGTGGTTAGGCACCCTGCAGGGGTTTGTTGAGCCTGTCCCGCCTGTTTTGCAGACCTTCCCCTGGTGGTGCTTTGGATCCTGCAGGTGGTGGGGACTGGGTGCATCCTGCCCTTCCCAGACATTCATCTCCAGTGGGGAAGGGGGCTCTGCCTGGCTGTAAATAATCTCAGGTACTCCAGTGCCGCCTGTCCAGTTCCCAGACCACTGTCCTCACAGCAGACACAGTCCCAAACTCTCCACTCTGTGTAGCCTCTGGCCTGCTAGCTGAGCCAGGCCGGGGCCTAGAAATCCTCTTGCTGTGCACCTTTCTGGTATCTCTGCCCAGCTGCACTCAGAGCAAACTGTGCCCCCAATCCTTTCTCCTTGCTGGCAGGGCAGCCATGCACGAGGGTCCCTGTCCAGCACGACTCAGCTCCCCTTTCACAGTCTCTGTGTACGCCCACTGCAGCACTGAGTCACTGTCCGGTTTTTCTCACACACCACCTCTCCAAAAAGCCAACAGTCTCTCATAGTCACGGCTGGCCTCGGTCTGTCTCTGCCCAACCTTGGTGACAGCATCTCTCTGGGCCACTCTCCCTGTTGCTATTTGCTGCTTCAGCTACAGGCGTCCTGCTCACTGTGTGTGTGCGTGCAACCCGGATCTCCCCAACTTTGTGTATCCAAGTCACTCCTGGCCTGGGTCTGGGAGTTCTCTGTCCTGGGAGGGTGGGGGGAGCTGCAGAGCTGCACCTCTGACCAGGCTCTTCGAGACTGCAGCCACCATGCCCAGGGTACTTCCTCTTTAACCTCAAAACCTCCTTACAACCCATTATGAAGTAGCTTCTGTACTCCTTGGCTCCAGGCTCATATCAGCCAAGATTCTGGTGAATGGTCAGCTTACTTTTCAGAAGATCAGCTGAGAATCTGAGTTGGGGACAAGCGCATGTAGACTCAGGTTCCACCTATTTGGCTGCCACCTTCCTCCTCCCAGTTAACTTTTACTTTGTGTTAGAAAGCCTGATTATTGTGAAGTTTACCAAAAAACAGTCAATATATTTATTCTCCTATGTGGTCTGAGCAACGTTAAATGGGTTTCCAGTAAATCGTTATTCATCCAACACAGAAATCATAGGCACTCTGGTGTCTCAGAGCTTCTGCATCACCGATGTGGAAATTCTGCCCTAACTTCATATTAAGAAGGATTAGGAAGTAGAATGGAGAAGACTGGGGACAAATATGATTTAAAAATTAGTTCAATCCCTCCAGGACTTCCCAGTTCAAATCAATTGTGAGGTGATGTGAATGTGTGTTTAGGGCTATATTGCTAAACCACGTGTCTAGCTTTAGGCAGCGAATGTTTGACCAAGTGACTTTCAATATGTGACTTTCAGGACAAGAGTCTGTCACCAAAACCATATCTTCCCCATGAGATTTCAGCCTCATTAATACTTTGGGAATGAAGGGAAACAATAGACACAAGATAACAATTCCTCACTTAGGTTGTTGTAAATGTGACCAATTCAGTAGTGGAATAAAATTATTAAAGCAATCATGACATTATCTACTTCATTTTAAAACATCTTTAAAAGTTACATTAAGAAAACAGAATTAATTGGAAATTTAATTAAAAATTAGAGATAATTTTTTTACAGAAAACCCGTGAAAATTGTGATCTATAATTATATATATATTTCTTTTCATTTCACTCAAGAAAACTAGAGAAGTTTCCTAGTATTTGTTAAGTAAAGCAATTTTAAATTAGAAATATCCAGGAAGTTAAGTTACTTTGAATTTATCCTTTGACAAGGCATTAACTCTTCAGAATTTTATAAAGGATTTATGCATTATTAAATTTTATCATGCTAGCAATGACATGAGTTTTCAAATGTGAATAATGAAATTTGCCCCATCAAAAGCATAGTTATGCATGCTTCTCACTTTGACACAAGATAGTAATAACTCGGTGTTATTATTAAGTTATCGCATTTAGGAAATAGTTGATTTTCAAACCAAATAGCAGAAGAAATATTCAAATTCTGTCATACTGAGATCATTTCAGGAGAGATGGATAATGGGCATAGAGTACTATAATACATTGCTTGTCATAATGAAAATACAAACTTTAAACTTATTGGCAGTGTGTTAAATGCAGTGTCCCAAAACCAGAATTTCTATATTTCACTTATGTAAATGCTAAAACACAATTGTGTCAGTTTTCACGAAAATCTGTAAGTTAATCATTTCAGCCTTAATGATGAGAGAACTGTGTGAGTTATACTGTGAGTGAGTTGTTGTGATGGTGTTGAAAAGACCACATTTCGTAATTTCAGAGCTGGTGCTTATTTCAAACTGTCGTAGCCTCCTGCATTGTGATATCACCTAATGCAAGCCAGTATCCTCAGGCACCTTGTATAATACCATACAATGCTTTTAGGGTTACTATTTATGTTATTTTTATTGTATTAGCAATAAAGTTCAGGTTGCAGGTATTGGTAAAGTTTTATGTTGTCATAGTTCACAGATTAGTTCATGGAAATCTAGTATTCATAGATTGCTTTTAACATGTCCTAAATTATTAAAGTTGGCAAGGAATCCCAGAAGGCTGAAAGAGTTTAAATGATATGTATATCCTTTTTCTGAGCCTGATTCAGAAATTATACTCGTGCATGAAAACTTATTATTTACATATTTCTGAAACCACAAGAATTAAAAAGACCAGGAGACATCATAAGGAAGATGAAGGGATTTTGTAATTGCAGTCTTCTGGAAACAAGAATGACCTGGTTGACTTGTTGAAGTTGGCTGAAGGTCTCCTCTACAGGGCACATTACTAGCATAAGCCTGTGGCTGTGTGGCAGGGAAGACACTTTACTGTCACTGGGCAGTGAATAGGACCGATACATGATCATAATTGATTTAATGAATTTTTAAATAAATATGGATTTATTTACACCCAATATGTTCTCCAAACCTACCCAAGTTATCTTATGATAAGTCACAAAGAGATAATTAAAGTGAAACAGAAAATAAAATCCATAAAAAAGGAAGAAGAGGCCAACTGTGCAGACCACGTATAATTACTATATAGCTCTCAATCCCTAGCTTTCAGGAAAAGAAGGATAAAATTGATGGGAACGTTAATATTCAAAAGAGGAGTCAATGGCGAACCACTCCACTGCCCAACACTACTCTTCCTCCCTACCCTTAGAGTCTTGCGGCGGCCTCATATCTGGGCATTCAATGCCATGGATAATAATGAGGCGTGTGCTATTTGTCTAAATCTGAGCAACTGCTGGAAATACAGGCGTCTTCAAAGCACCAGAACAGTGTATTCCACTATGAAATTCACAAACAGTTTATGTCAGAAATCTGATTGTGTCCTTCCGCTAGTTGGTGAGTCCATTAAGAGCAAAGTTGGAATACCCTAGCCTGGCATCCCAGGTACGTTATAGCATATCTCTAGAGTGCCTTTTCATCCCAACTCCTGCTGATCTTTCTTACTAGATACATGGAATTTCTCCCTCTTATGCCTACGTCCATGTCTGTTCTAGTTATTTACCTTTTACATTGGCACTTTTGCAAAAGTTATAATCTCTGTCCCTAACAGCCCTTTTCCTGTTCTTCTGAGCTACAAAACTTCACTCATAATTGAACTCTGTGTCAAATATCTCCTCTTCCTACGTGGACCTCTTCCTGCGTCTCCCAGGGAGTTCGCCCACCCTCCCTCCTCAAGTGCTGTCACAGACCGCAGAGCTTCAGCTTTCCTGTCTGGCTCCCTGACTCCGCAAGGAACCTTCTACGAGCCTTACCAAATGTCTAACACCCAGCAGGGACTAGCCCCCAAATATCTAACACCCAGCAGGGACTATGAGCCTTACCAAATGTCTAACACCCAGCAGGGACTAGCCCCCAAGGTAGTCAATCAATATTTCTTTGGTAAATAAATGAACAAAAAATACAGCAATTTTTTAAGAAAACTCTTTTTCTCATGCTAAATTCTAGCAAAAAAAAAAGAGTCATGTCGTTTCTCACGTTAGGGCTGTTCAGTATCATAACAGAAGTGTCATTGATGAGTTTTCCTAAAATGCAAGATTAATTTTCAAGTAACTTCATAAAAGTCCTCTAAAATTTGAGATAATAACTATAAATGCAAGGGGGATATTCATAATGAGAAATGAGATGATTATTTAAGAATGTAACTTTTCAGAGATCTAACTAGGTATAAGGATAAAGCTTAGCATATATGACGAGTTATATGTAGAATGAGTGTGAAGGTCCTTGACTTTTCTCTCTTAAATATTACTAGATTTATAATAATTTGAACCAAAGTCATTCTCTAGGTTAAGGAACATTATGTCCTTCGTGCCCCATATTGCTATTTTAGAATAAATGCTGTAGCCAAACAGTTTGGACATGGCATTACAAGAGTTAGAAAGTTGAATTAGTGGCCTTCATTGAAAATACCTGACTGGGGGAGTTACCTGTAAACCCACTGAATCCATTCTGAGAAACTCTTAACACTCACTGGAATACTTAGATTCCAATGCAACGTTTTTTAAAAGCTTAAACACAAGATTTGTCTCAAGAAGCATGGTCGGGTTTATCCAAGGGTGCATAATCCTTGATCTAGACTCCCTAGAGTTTTGCAACATAAAAGTTTGAAAGGATCATTTGACCTGGTATTTTTTTTTTCTCCAAATCAAGCCATCTTCCTCCGCCTTAGAAAATATATCCCAAGGACTGCCTGTCTTTGAACTGCCTAGCGTGCATGCCAGGAGAATGTAACTGCCAAGTGTTTCCACAGGTAGCTGAAGAAATTGGCTCACTTTATAAAATCATTTCATATTGACTATTGAATTAAGGCAAATATCTAATAAAGGAAAAATTCCACTTTTGACAGAAGATATATGTTTTATTTTGACAGAGTGAAATAACTGAATTTTTAAGCATACAATCATAAAATAACAATCTAAAGGAGATATTTATGTTCTCCCTTATTATGGTAAAAAGAAAGAAGTTAAGTGTCTCTAAAAACAACGGATCACTAAGAGCTTGCATTGCAGACAGGGGACAAAACTGCTCAGGTTTATGCTGTGAGGAATTGTTTGGGTCTGCTCAAAAGAGTCCTGCCTACTTTTGTTCTTGCAAAGATTTTGAATTCATATTGTGCAGAAATATCACAGATCTATTTTAAGCTTATTTAGTTTTAACCAAATTGGATTTTTTAATCATTTCAAAGGCTGTTTATAGATTAATTAGTGTTACAACTTTCCTGCTAGAGTCCTGCACAGGATGAAAAAAAACAAAACAAAACAAAACTGTGAATAGCTAGGGGAAATTCGCTTGAAATTGATTTACTCCTAATGTAAGACACAATCCTGCATTTTCTAAGTAGATACATAAACAAAAAGGAGTATTTAAAAAATTAGTGAATTGTGAATATGAAAAGAATTAAAAGTTTATCTTTTAACAAACGCTAGGCTACATCTGGTTTTTCCACTCGTTTTAAAACTTCAGTGCTGTCACTCATGGTCACATGCTTACCCCTGCCACAGAGGAGCCACTAACATGAATATAAAATAATTACAGGTAGAGTACGTTTAACTAGTGTTTGTACAGTCGTGTATTAAGCATTTAACACATATTAACTCATATACTATTTATGACAACTCTATAACTTTAGCACTATATTATCACCACTTTGCAGATGAGGAAACTGAGGCACGAAGATTAAGTGATTGCACCAAATCCCAGAGCTAGTGCATTCAGGAGCCACTTAGGCACTTTAACCTTCTGACACCGGGATTTTCACAATCACACACTGTAGAGGTTTGCCAGGCAGGCGAGGTCTCGGTTACACTTTTGCCTTCTTATCCATTCCTCCCAAGGACGCTTACCTTCCTTTTTATGATAATGTTGTCACTTCACACTTACACCTTGGGAACTCAAGCCTTTACAAATGCTCTCACAGTCTTCTCAGTGGTGACCGATGATGTTTATTTAGATTTAATTCCTTAAAACTTGTCAAAGCCTATCTCTTTCCAAAGCTTGGGTATCTAAGTGCAGTACCTGGAAACCAAGACCTGGGTCAAAGCTCCTTCTTCTCCTAAATGGCATTCACTTCATATAAATCTACCTTTCCCTGATCAACAGTTTCAAATTTTCCATCAGAAAATTCTTGGAACACTTTTTTAAAAATTTTAAAATAACTTATAATAATCACATATAGAACATGGAAGTGCATTACAAAATAATCCATGGAATTTTTATTTTTAGGTAGGACCCATTCTATTAATTTGTTGCTGTTCCTTAATATTTTCAGATATATAACTTATTTCCATAATTAACAGCCCAAGACAGGACAGGTAAATGGGATAGACATTCATTTTCCTGTTTCACTAATGTTGACTATTGTTTAGAAACAATCATGCCACTATGCTATTCATTCTTTCCTTAGAAAATAATACCTTCAATCATAAAATATTAATAACTTTTTAAAATTTTCAAGCAATGAAATTAATAGGTTAAAAGTTAAAGTCTAGAATTAAATCTAGAATTTAAGATGGGGGGGGGGAATGTGTTTTGTTTTAATATTCTCCTAAAGCAATGAGAAATAAGGTCTACTTAAGCAAGCGGAATAAAAGGAAATTCTGCCAATGTCAACCTGTTATTCTAGCAAACTTAATAAGCAAATTGGAGCTCTGCACAGTTAACGTAATCAATGTTATGCAATCAATAACGAAAACAGCCAAAAACACTGACTAAACCTTGCCATGGCCAATTTAGTCCCATCATCTTGACATATCACATTGGTTTTCTAAAAGAGTTTTCTTCCTGATGGATTCTCTGAGAACTTAAAATAATCCATTTAAGGCTCTGCAGTAACAATTCACCTCACTCTGCCTTTGACTTAAAACTGTGTATGCATCTCCCACTAACTCCTCAGAGAAACTCACTTTCTGAAACATAACTAACTAGGGCTAATCGATATAATAAACTGAACACCACAGCTTTCTTTTGAGATGAGAGGTGATGTTTTAATAACCAGTGATATTTGACATAGTACAATTTTACCACATCTACACTGCTGCTTTTGGAGAATTGCACATTATTTGAATGTGTGATAAGCCTTTTGAAATCAGGACATTTGACTAGCATGGAAAAATAAAATCACTCCAATACAAATTCCAAGCCTACCTTTAAAGCTGCAAAGACTAACAAATGCATAAATGCTAGCTTAAATGATGTTTTAGATTTTCATTATGGAGATTTTCTTGTACCTAGAATAAAAATAAATTTGTTGCAGCTAGCTACTGATCACAGAGCAAATAAGTAAATACTATGAAGCAGAAAAATTGTGGCCCCTCAAAATTAATAATTGTTTTCAAATGACCTAATAAATAAAAGAGACTGAGAACATTTTCTTTATTTTACATAAATATAAAGCATTTAGGATATTTAGTTCAAAATTATTGAGCTACTAGAATCATATGATACAGGTAAAAAAATGTATTATTTAAATTACAAGTTGAACATTGACATATATGGAATATTTGGATTGACTTTTATTACTTGAAAGTTGAGTAGTCACCATTTAGAATTTTGAAAGAATTAGTATAGTGGTGTTTGTGCACTTCCCAGATTCCCCTTTAGGAATAAAAATCAGGCTTAGGCAGCTGTCCCCAGTGCTGCTGCTGAAAGCCCCCAGCCGTCAGTTCCCTACAGGGCCCGCAGAACTGCCTCATCAAGGTCAAGCCTCCCTGGGGCAGTCCTCATTCAATGAATGGTTAATTTGCTCAACACGTCTTTCTTTCCAAGGTTTATGCAAAGTTATGCATGGACATAACTGACCCAATCCTCTTGCCCAAATGGGTACAATTCTGGAAAATTATTCCAGCTTCAGAATTCCCCATGATTTTGGTGGGGTTTCTATTGAGACCACATAATGGCTCAATTATGTTATTCTCTTTAATCTTAACTTCTCTTCCACAGGTACTGATCCCTCTATCACTCCCTATCGAACCTCCTGCACAGTCGCATCCACCTCACGGTTTGCTTCCCAGGCAACGCAACCCATGGAGGTAGATGTTAAAGCCATTAAAAAAATCATAAAGTACTTTTCAAATTCTGTATCTACTTAATATATATTTGTACATAATAGTCGAGGACTTAGAATATTAATATTAGTTATATGATATGTAAAATAATATAAGAATAATCCAAATAATAAGATTAATATATTCAGAATAACAAGATGGTAAACACAGTAGAAAATATTTCTTTTTCTCTATATCCGTATCTCTACCTCTCTTCCATGTTCAAACCCTACCTAGCCATACTCTGCAACAGTTCTTCCTGGGCAGTAGCTTATTTATCACCTGTAGGTTGCAATGAGTAGAATCCTGATACTCGTAAATAGATAGGTGGTCTATTGTATTGTTATGATGGCTTAATGATTTTAAGGTCAATAGATTTATTTTGGCATGTGTATGTGTGTGTATTCTACATCTTATTTATAACACTTCTTGGCAACACATAAAAAAAAGGAATCTCCTTAATGGTTTACAACCTTTTCAGTCAGTTGCTAAGGGACATGTAGATTACATATATCTATAACTTACAATTAAAAATAAAATTGTAAAATATTTTGTATTATTATAAAAGGGTTATTTAATAACAGTAGTTATGTGGCTGACATTCAAGTCAATGTACCTTAATGTAAACCCTCTTCCTGAGAAGCTACCCTGACTCAAGGCCATGGCATGAACCAAATGGCACTCTAAATTTTAAGCCAGCAGTGCCATTTTCTTGGTTTTGACCCCCCAGAATTAAGAAAGATAGAGCCTAATTAGTTAATGATGATGGGTAATGATGAACTAAGAAGCATGCTGGGTTGAAAGCAGAGCTGGCTTCTGTCTAAGCAGAGGAGGCCAGTAGAAAACAAGGAGCTGAGGACGGCAGGAGGACACAGGACGTCACAAGGCGAGCCCTGGCTATGCCGTCCAGGGTCTCTTCCCGCTAAGGCTCTGGGGCTACCTTAGTAAGGCTCCCTTACCTCTTCCTGTTAGGACTGATTTGTTCATCTTTTCCTGGGTTTCAGTGAATGTTTGCTAAATTCTATTTTACTTAAACTACTGTGAGTAGGCGTCTCTTCCGGGTGACCAGTCATGGTCTAAATAGACAAGTTACAAAAAGGAAATTGCAGATAATCATGCTAGACCAAATATGAGTAATAATATATATTATTAGGCCAAAATGTGTGTGAAATACAGCTCTCCTAATAAGAAATACAATTTCATTCTGTGTTCATCCAAACTGTGTAAAATTATACAGTTTCAAAGGATTTGACAACTTTCAACATTCTGTCTTCATCTGTGTCCTCCAGAGATGCAGCTTTATATTCTGGTTATGTATCTTCTCATACCAAATTTCAAAGAGAACTGCTGGATGTAGTTTTTCACATTTATCTTCATCTATCATAAATATTTTTAAAAAGTCAAAAATAGTAACATTGTATGAATTATTTTAGTCTATAATTTGAAAAAAATAAAGGAAACTCATGCTGTGTCTCTGTATACAGGATGTTCTGCAAAATAAAGATAAAACACTATGGCTGAATTCAGGTAAAAATTAAGTTTATTTTCATCACCTTATTAAATTTATTTTCACATAACAAATTATTTTATTTGATGAGAACTTTATGTTTCACTTAAACTTTCACCCAAACTTTCAAGCTTGGTTTATCTAAAAGCAAAGCATTACATTTGACTTGCTGTCATTAAACTACATCAGAAGTTACCCTGAATACCACTGCCAGAGTAGAGCAAAATAACTGTGTTTCCAGATAGTATCATAACTCCTCAAAGGCCTTTTCGAAGAGCTTTGCATTTTAGATGAGGTAAGCAGAAATTTAAACTGTAAGAAATAGCACATTTTCTAACACTTAGTAGCCGGGACTTACTCGTCTTACTAACACATTACTACTTATTGTTACGAAGCAAAAGTAGAGCTCTAAAAATTGGAGATGTGGGCATTTTCATTAGGGAGTAGAGAACTATAAAGCTCTTTGATACCTGGAGGAGTTTCGGGCAGTACCAGGAGCTTACGATGCAAGATACATTTAAGTGCCAAGGCAAAAGCCACAGAGAAGACAAACAAAAGCTAAGGGAAGTGAGCAAATTATTTTGGCTTGACTCAAAGAAAAGATCCAGGAAACTGAAGTTGTGTAAGTCTCACTCCTGAACTGGTGCAGTGCACTCAATTACACAAGCATGGCATGACAACCAACTGAGAATCCAAGTGTGTGTTAACAACAACAGAAAAGCAGGCCCAGACCACTGTGGGTTCAATCACGGCATGCTTTGCACTTATGAAAGCTGACGAGGGGTTTTCCAGTTAATCGTAGCCATTTTCTGTTTAGTCAATCAGTATATGCAAAAGCCACGAGGTCTGAAAAATATCACACAGCTCAGAGTGGCAGTGAGGCTCTGTCCTTGGAGAGCAGATTTGCTGAGAGTTTGGGGAAAGGAAGTTAGATGTGGGTTCAGTCACCAGATTGTAGACGGTTCTACCTTCCATGTATATTTTGATTTCATGTGAAAGGTTATTGGATGTCTTTGAAAGTTTTTCTATGTGCTAGTGAAGCGTGGCCAGCTTTCTAAGGCAGAAGATTCATTAACGTAGGAAGCATTCAGAGGGTAGGAGATCAGCTATGACCCTGCTACAACAGTCTGAGTACAAGAGGTGAAACATGTTACCTGGCTACAGTTCACTGGCCATTTGGGATGAGGGAAGCTGTAGGTACCGGTAGATAGAAGCAGAAGCTACCTAGGTTCAAAATTATCCTCAGAATTTATTTGCTTTGTGGCTTTGGCCAAGCTTTCTTTTTTTGTCTCTGGACTTCAGTTTCCTTATCTGTAAAATTTTGTAATAATAAGTTACTACCTTATCAAATGTTGTGAGGATAAATCAACAAAATATATAAATCATGTAGAACAATACCTAAATTAATAAATGTTAGAAGTAAATTCTTTATGAAAGATAGTGAATGATGTCCTGCTTGGAAGACAGAGAAGGTAGAATGACTGCCACAATTTAAAAAAGACGATGTAAATGACTTAAAATAAGTGACTATGTAAGTGATTCACCTCTAACCAAATCCAGATTCTAAATAAACGCACTTTCCAGTGCCGTTGCCTGCATGCATGTCATTATCGCTCCCATTTAAGCGGGCTCAGAACACTACAAGTAACTGTCTTCATCCACCTCGCTTCTTCCTTTTATCAAAACAGTTACTAAGATTTATTATTTCTGAAAACAAACAAAGGAAGCACCCTCATAGGTCACTTTTACATTGGTCCTTACAAATCTCAGGCCTTAATGTCATCATAACATGTCTAGGTTAATGAAAATAGTTCTGAGTCCGTTTCCCTATCACACCTGCTCATTCTGAGATTTTTTTCTTCTTCCCATATTTATATGCTGATTGACGTGCAAGAGAAAACTCACTATGAGATTTAAAATACGGGTTCTTTTACTATGTTACCTTTCTACTTAAACTTTTCAGCGTAATGTATTTCTACCATAATACTTTAATCCCTATACTTTTTTTTCAGTTTTGCCTGTGAATCTCTTTCTTCACTCCTCTGTTCACCCCGCTCTTGTCCTTGGGTTCCTCGTTGCCTCACAGTCACACTGCGCCTGTCCTGCTTCGGGGACTCATGTTTTTCTCCTTGTCTGAAACACATTTATAACTCCTCAACCACGTAAAATATCCCAATTCTATCTATTCTTCTAGAGTGAGAGCACCAACTCAATTTAGAATTGTGAAAAATAGTTATATTTTTTCAATGAAGCTGTTTAAATTGGCTCAGAGATTACGGTCAGAATTCCTTTGACTGTGTAAGGCCTTTTCAGAATTTCCAGAGCAATCACAGACCCCTGTGACAAAATTTTGCAGTGCATTGTACACCATGTGCAAGTCAAATAACTTCTTAAAGTACCGCCCTCTAAATAAGTAACAAGGCTTGAGGGTCTCGATTGTAATCATATTAATTACTACTACTGATAGAGTGTCCGGCAGATACTAGCGGTACTGTGTATTTGGTTGAACCAGGAATTGAGGTACCTATCAGAATTTAGTGGAAGTGACAATGAATTATAAAGTTATAATTATTGGGCATAATAAAATAATGTACTTCCATAATTCATTATTTCTATAACATGTTATAAATCCTTTAGAACACACGGTAAGCAGAAGATTGCTAAATTATGGAGATAACTTTAAATTTATAAAATAGAGAATCAAATCCAAGACAATGTATAGACTTGCTGCTATTGGATATTAAGAATTTGAAATTAGTAACCATATAGCATAATTCTAAAAGGCAATGATTAGCAGCCACAAATACCTAAAAATGTGTTTGGCTTTATGAAAGCTTATGATTATAGCATTGAATGTTAACATTCCTCTGAAAATGGCATTAAAAAAATGCTCAACAACAATAGATATACAAATTGGTTTTGGGATGATTTCTTAAAGAATAATGACTAAAGAAAATATATAATAGATGGTAAAATAGGAAGGAGAAACAAACAAGACTGAACTCTACTTATTTAAGGAGAGACATCTATTTAAAATTAACATCAGCTTATATAATAGTATGAGGCAAAGTCAATAAAAAAATAAGATCATTTTTTATACAGAGACATTCTTCATGTAATCAGTGGAATGAGGAAAAGGAAACTGTCAGAGCCTTTTGTCTTAAAATTACCTAAAGGGTTTGCAATATAATCAACAAGTACCAACACTATCCACTTTCAGATAACTGAATAAAATGCAAAAGAAACATGGTAACTTTTTTGAATTTTCATAATTAAAACTCTAATTCTTAATTCAAAATAGTTTTAATTTTTAATTTGAAACATATAATTCCCTTGCTACCGCTTTTTTAATATTAAAAATTGTTTTTACCAAATTTTAGTTTTTATAAATATTCCATGGCATCACGTTAGGAAAGCAAAGCATTAATCTGAAATTCATACTTTATTAAAATAATATATTATGTGTTTTCTCAGCTGTGGACACTATCCTCAGAACCTATCTTTTACTCACCTTTGTATTTTCCAGTGTCTTGATTAAAATATATATTAAATAAATAAGTGAATGAATTTATATTAAACAATAAAAGTAAATGTTGCCTCTTTTAGAAGAAAAAGAATCTTAAGAAGAGTGACTTTTAAAAGTATGGTACTTTTATATGAATTTTTCATGTTGATATACATTTAAAATGGTATTTAAAGGAGAAATAAAAATGTAATATCTTCTAAGACTCAGAAAATATATTATTAAATCTTCTTATGGAAATTAAGTTATTGAAATGACAGATATATTTAGAAAGTTAACTAATTAAAACTAGGAAATCCTTAATGATTCATGGCATACACATATATATTTATAAGATATTTAAGGAAAAGAAAATGTTTAATGCCTAATTCTATTTATGTCTCATCTGCTTTGCTTATTTTGGTTTGTGTAACTTAACTTGACCCATTGTTCTCTTACCTCCCAACAATTGGTCCTCATATAGTTCTATAAAGCAAAGGAAGGGATGTTAAAAACCGAGCAGACATAGAGTTTCCCTAGTACCTCAATGATTTTTTTTTCCAATGATAGAATTCATTTAAGAGTTTTTCTTACCTGGAATGTCCTGTAGCTTTTATTTTTATATATCTAAATAATTTGCATTCGGAAAGGCTTAATTCAAGACCCCAAATTGCCTGCTATTAAAGCACAGGTAGCTCTATGTTACTGTCACCGTCTAAGCCCATGTTGAGATCCTCACTTGGCTGTGGCTTTAGGAACCTGAGGAAGTTCCCGAGAGGTTGTCTGGCCTGGGACTCCTGGCTCTATGAAAATCACATTTCACTTACACATCACATCACACATGACCATGTCTAGCCCACACCAGGGTGAAAAAGATTCCTGGAGAATCTCCTGTTCACTATCTCTGCATCAAAATTATATAAAAATTTTCTCAGCCGATTGAGAGAAGTAGTCTGTCTATTTCTGCTGTCTTACTTTTGGCAATGATTTATGAGCATACCACACAAATCCCATCAAGATCAACTAGTTTAGAGTAGTAACAAAATAATCAACACTGGTGTCTTAGAAATTGACATATTTACATAAGTTATCAAGAATTTCTGCATATATTAACCATATTTGATACTTATAACTTTTATGTAAGGAAACATTCTTTCTTTTTTTAGGTTGGAAACAGACCCAGGGAAGACAAAGAATGTAACATTTATGAAATAGAGAATGTAACTGGGATTTGAGGCCATGAGTTCTAATTTTAAGAGTAGTGATCTTTCCAATCCAAATATACTTGGAAGAGCTAGTGGCAAGAGCGAATCAAAGGCTGCGTGCATGACCAAGCGACGGTCAGGGACAGGCTTGTGCATTCACTCTTATTCATTCACTCATTTAACTAATAACTATTTATTTGGATTCCACTGTGTTAAGTGTTGAGAAGAAAGAGGGAATAAAAGAAACTTCTAGTGGAATGGTAGAAACAAAAAGCAGCGAGGAAAACAAGAAATTAGAAAAGAAGAATATAGCCCTGGAAGCAGACATTTTGCCTGGGAAATTAGGAAAGACATCTGAGAGAGACCACATGGTGAAAGTCTATGAATGTATTTAAGGTATTTGGGCTTTATTCTCTAGGAAATAATGAACTGACTTAACTCATGAGGCTTATAATCAGACAAGTACCATGACTGGATTGCATTTAAAAAAAAAGAAATAACTTTAGCTGCTTGGTGGAGAATGGTTTGAGGAGACATGGGCAAAGAAATTTCCCAAGAAACCAAGTGAAGGTATATATCCTTCCTTCACAAGGAGTGGAACAGTGAGGATAGAATGCATAGAAATATATTAAATTCAGAAATTGAATTTTATACATAGAATTCAAGAAGTTATTTCTATTACACGTGAGTCTTTCTAGCACTGCGTGAATAAGAGCAAATATTCAGCTCCACTATATTCTAGGGAATATCCTCTTGGCTGTATGTCTCATAGAATAAACTGAAATATTTTCCTTCGGTGGCAGCTGACCCCTCTGGCAACTATTGACCTTTCCCGGTGTCCTGGTTCTGATTATAGGCCCATCATGATGTGCAGAAGATGGCTCTAGAAAGCAGAAAAAACATTCTTTTCTTCCAATTTCTCTTGGCAGGTATTAATTGGGATGAAATATGAAAATTAAGTATGGGGAAAATGGGAATTTTTTTGGTCATGTCTAATGTGACTTTGACTTGAGTTAGGTTGTTGAGATCTAACTAACTGAAGATAGAACGCAATGGGACAAAGGGCTGGCCTCATTAATGCCATGGGGTATTGAAGGGGACTTATCTGTATGAAAGAACTGCAAGAGGTTAGGAAGAGGTTCTTAAAGGGGATGACATCTATAAAAGGTACTTAATAAATTATCCTTTTAATGAAGTATTGTTTATTTAGCCAAATGTTCTACATTTCTATTATAAAGTAGCTTGAAAAATTATTTGGTCTTTTATTTTCCTACAGTTTAGTCAATAATTTGGGTTTTACTTGTTCTTATTTATCACCCTACCTCCCTTTTCTAGCTGTGAGCAGATTTCCTTTTTTCTGGGCTTATGAATAGGCCCTCTAGACTTTCCTACATGTAATTTTGATTTTCAGCTCTGCTGTTTGGTTTTTATATAATTCCTTGTTTAGAGTCATACCTGGTGCAGTTTGGTACTCTATTTTTATTATTATTATTATTGCTTATTATTCAAGTGCAAAAGTGTTCTGAATCAGATATTCACATTTAAAACAAAAAGAAAGATATGCTGCTCCCTTTTGGCCTTTCAAGTCTCCAAGTAGTGCCCTAGGCATAGATGAATTGGTGTTGCAAGATATTTTCTTAACAAAAATCACAACAAAAGAATGCTGCTAATATTTTCTAAGACTCCTTCCGATGCCTCTTTAATTTGCTTGCATTTCGACACTACCAGACAGCAGAGCACATCGTCTCCAGTTTGTCCCTGTATCCTCTGCTCCTAGCTCTATGAACTCACTGAAAGTGTTAACTTGACCCTTATCATTTCTTCCATTTTGCTCTATCTCTGCTATATGCCAACTCTCCTGACTTATTTTCCTTTCTTTACATCATTTCTCTGTGTCTTCCCGAAATGTAAGCACCTGATACCAGCCTTCACCTCGACTGTGAGTCTTTCAAGTAACTCCCTGGGGAAACTTTAGTGGTCTTCCACTCACACTTGTCCCCTTAAACATTCTTCCAGGTAATATTTAAGAAATTTAATATTTCTTTGACATGATTATATTCTTGGATATTTAAGGAGGCTGACAATAGAATTATCAGCCCAACAGGACAGTCTTGTTCAAGACAAATGCTGAACAGAAAGGAACACAGGACTGGGGCTTCAGGTGACCCAATCTGTAGTCACAGGGGCATATTGTCTTTGTATCCCAAGTGCCTAGTACAGTTTCAGACACACAGTAAGCTCTTAAAAAATGGCGGTAAAAAGAAGTTTTGAATAACCAAATATGGATATTTCACAACTTTTCAAGCACAAAAACATTAGAATTTAGAGAATGAACAAATGGGCTTTAGGCATTGGTTTTAGTACTTACTACACTTATGAAGTTCCAATTCATCTTTCACATTCTGCATTTTCTGATCTCTGATGTAGGGATATAACACATCATGTATATAACTAATACGATTGTTAGATTAATTTTTTAAAAACTTTGGGTCATATGTATGGTAAAACAAGTAATACAAAATTATTGGTATTCCTCAAAGCATATTAACATTTTATTGTGTGTTGCTTCTCTTCTCATGGATGCAGTATTCTTACCTATAACATACATGTATTACACATTCTGGGTCTGAAGTGCTGTACTTTTAGCCTCTCTGTATTAAATGGGTTAATATATGTAAAGTACTTAGAACAGAAATTAACATGTGTTATACAGATGTATATTTAATGAGTAAGCATTAATATTTAATTTTTGGTTTACTTTTACAAGAAATCTTCAGAACACTCATCTCCATACTATACCTCATTAGAGTTTAAGAGTGTAAGCTCTGGTTTTAAATTATGTCTTTAAAACCCTAGATATATTATCTCAGGCAATGCATTTAAGCTCTCTTTATGTCTGTTTCTTCATCTGTAAAGAGAGGATAATGGTACCTTATGGGGAAGTTTATGAATATTAAATTAGCCATTAAATGTGAATTTTGTCAAAAAAGTATTAACAGCAGTGCTGGCATACAGAAGTCTCAACAAATATTTGCTACTAGTTATTATTTTTATATACAAATGTATATGTTTAAGTACAAATAATATTATTTTTATAGTGTCCCATGAGACCACTTATAATATTTCTGAAAATTTAAAAATGTCTAACAGTATCAAAATTTGTTTTATGCTCAAGGAAATAATAAGTGCTTTAAATCTAATTTATATCAAGTAAATATATATTTTAGATAGCTGTGTTTTATTTTTTACTTTTTATTTCAAGAAAACAAAACTTTATATGCAAACATAATCCTCCTTCTGAAATTAGGTTAAGCACCTAAATTACATTATGAGTTTGTGGATATAGTTGATTCTAAACAATGATACAGATCCTATAAAAAGAATTTTCATATTGGTTGATATTTTAATCAGTATTAGTATCCACTTTACCCCTTCACCTGAAACACAAGTTAATTTTGATCACTTCAACCTAGTAAATAAATAGTTCACTAGGAAGGAAAACTATTGAGTTTCTATAAACCTAATAAAAATTTTTAAATTAAAAATTTCAATTGGTGTGGGTATAGGTTTTGTTGATACAGTTTAAAGGTGTTATTTAAAAAAATAGTTCCAACACATATTATGCATAACTGAAACTAAAATGTATAGATTTGTTTATAGTGAAAAGTGATGCTCTTCATAAAAGTCTTTCAAACCCTTTGCACTCTTCTAAGCACTGTCCATTTCACTGTGGTTCTAACAATAAATACTAATCTCAGTTCCCATTGTTTTATTCATATTCTTTAAAAAAATCTAAGAAGTATTGTTGCTTTTTCAATATTTATAAATCTTTCATCTGCCTAGTGGCTCCATTTTTCATAATTCTCCTTATTCTATTGCACTGTGTTAAATTTCAAGAAGTCCCTGCATTAATATTTATCGTAATCTTAGTACTTGAAGCATTCACGTGTTGATTTGAATGCTAAAAATCATACACTGTACCACACAGCAAAAGTTCTGTCACCATCAATCACAAAGCAGTTAAAAGCATAAATATTTGGAGTCAGAGTTATAGGCATTTACCTTTGTTATTTATAAGAAAAATCACTTTCAATGTGTATTATATAATATTGATTTGTGTGGTAAAATTAGGCAGTTAGCTATCGACTTCTACTTATATATCACTGTGACATTTTTCACAGGTATTTAGTCTGCAAGAAAATATTTCCTTGGCATATATTTTACTTGGAGGAAAACTTTTAAAGTACATGCTATTGTGGTTGACATATAGTAGGTACTTAGTATATATTTATTTTGACTATTCTTCCTTGGTTTTAATGTTTTGCTTTCATTTATATTAAAAGGAATTTGGTTCTGTATGAAACACCCACGGAGGTATTTGGTTCATGGCAAAAGTCACTGGAAATTTGGTCCTGCCCAAACATCTACACTTAGAAAACATTCCTGGATTTAAATTGCCCATAACATTTATTTATACCTTTGTTTTTTTAGAATTAATACACAAAAATACTATCATGTTGTATGGGTCCAATAATTGCTTTGTGGTTGTATTGCCAATAGTAACTCTTCCTGCCTCAGCCTGGCTGGTGGTGATGCACAGGGTTCGGTAGATGGGTTGTGAGGAGTGGCTCCATGGACGTCTTGGTGTGGGACCAAATATCAAACACATTTTTTCACGGACTAATACAATACCAGATGTCCTGCAAGGATTATTATTTACGGCTTAGTCTCCTTCTCCCCCTGCTCTAGCTCTTCTTCTTCCTTTCCTTCTTCTAATAATTCCTCAGAAATATAAGAGTCAAATGTAATTCCCATATATACTTAACACCTTAACTCTTTTTGCCCACCCACCTTTCTCAGGCAAGAGATCACTCCAGTGATCTCTCCAGGCTGCCCTCTATCTTTCAGCATCAAATATCTTCAAATTCCTTTTTAAATGCCTCCTCTCTGAATTCTCTTTTCAGCATCATTCCTTGGTTTGCTATATATGACTTTGTAATTGCTGTACCATCGCTACCTTGGTTTCTGTAGTACTGGGCACTTCAGCCCACTTATCTTAGCCAGGATCCCTAAGTTGCAATTTAGCCTGAAACTCAGATTCCCACTTTTGTGGGAAAGAAAGATAATTATTGTTCATTTCTCAATTCATAATTTCAGTTCACGCTAGACAGGGAGAGATTTTTTGAATGAATAAACATTCTAATAATGTTAAAAAATTCTCTGAGAACTGAATTAGTTCTGACATTAACAGCTCTGCTGGAAGGCTGCCTTTCCTGGCTGAGCCAAAGCGTTCTAGAGTCATGGTCATTATGTCATTCTTTAGTGAGGCTTCTTCAGGAAGCCTGTGTATTCCAAAGATTAATCCTGGATCAGAAAGAAAATAACTTTTCTAGGGAGATCTATAACATGTAACCAGTGGAATATAAATTAATTAATATTAGGAGGCAAATCCTGAAAATTCTAATGAAAACATAAAAGGTTTATATTATGACATTACTAAATCAAAAAAATGAGAATATTAATTGATTAGGTGATAGTAGTCTATAAATCCAAGATGATAAAAGGAACATGAACAAATAACCAAAAGAATTTAGTAGATTTTATTAGAATTTTATACTAGATTTTTATATTTCCAATATGCTGGCATGCATTTTTTAAATTTTGGATGAATTATAAAGGGATTTATTTACATATTTACATCTTGGAAAAACTATGCACATTTACATGTACAATACACATACACACAAGTGTATAGAAAAAAAAAATCTCAATTACCTAACTGCCAGATACTAGGATTTTGTAAATTAGAATTTGAAAACCCCGAAACAGAGTTGAAATCTATTTAGCAAAAAAATATTATAAAGTCAGATGTTTTATTTCATGGTCCATAGACAATAATGTATTACAAATTTCAGTAAAAAGTGGGAACCTGTTTTCTTACATTGGTTGTTCTCTAATATCCTTCTTTGTAAAACTCTTTATAAGCAAGTAATATATGAATACTGAAAGTTAAAGAGCAAAACTATGGGTTCTTCATGGCTCCTTTGTTTTCCTATGAAGCAGCAATTTTTCTATCATTATCCATTTCCAATTAAAGTATTCAAAGAATTACTGTAACATAATGAAAAGTGTGCTCCACTATGTTAAGAAACAAATTAAAGTATCAAATTACATAGAAATAAATCTAATAATAGCAAGTAATTCCTGAGGGGTTACTTTCTGTTGGACACCATGCAAATCACTTTACAAGCATTAGCTCAATTTCCCTCATAACAACACTTTAGGTTTTATCTTTCAATTACAAGAAACAAAGAGAATATAAAATTCAAAGCATGATACCAAAATCTGCATATTTTTCATGGGCACTATAACAAAAGGTTGTATCTTTGCCATGCTATGTATGTGTTTCCTTTACTGAGTTTATTTTTACCAAGGAATGTTTAAGCAGATGGTTTGGTTTACTTTAAAGATTGTTTTTGACTTTTTAAAAAATGAATTATAATAACTATGTACGGTGCTGATTGGGTACTGGAAATACCAGAGGGAACACTTTGTAAAGTATGTGATTGTCTAACCACTATGCTGTATACCTGAAACCGATACAAAATAATATTGAAAGTAAACTGTAATTAAAACATACATATTAAAGTTACAAAAGAAGTGTAGTGAATGAGACCAAAGGATTCTCTTATAATTGCACATAATAAAATAAAGGAACATATCAAGTGATTTCAGTTTGATCCTCACAAATAAATATGGGCATTCTGTGACTTAGTAAAGTCACACAGTAAATGCAAATCTAAGGGACCACCACCTTTAGGCAATGTAACAGTTATTTCTAGAATCAATTCATATGCGTGCTATTTTGTTTTTATTATTACATTACCAGTCTGCCTTGTACTAAAGTTATTTATATATGGAAGTTTTTTCTAAACCTTGGTTTTAGGATCATTTCTGAGTCAATCATCTATTTCCCATTGCATATAGCATGGTGTCTTACACATAATAGTGAGTGGATACACATTTGATTAATCATAACAGTAGTTAATTACAACAAAGTAATGAGGGTTTGCCATAGTACTAACCAGAACAGAACTGTGACTCAACTTTTACTTCTCTCTTTGTCTTTATGATCACACTCCAGGTAAGAGAACCCACCTGTCAGCACAGAGTTGTATGAGACTGATACCTCCCTGGATTCTGAAGTCCAAGTTTGGCCAAGCCGAGCAAGTGACGCTTGACTTCATACCTCAGTCTTGGAATCTGGACAAATCGTTGCATATGAAAGAGAATACATTAATATTTTGAATTATTAGAAAAGATCATTTATTTTAAAAAATCATGCTATCTAAAAATGTCCCATTCTATATTATTTTCTTTTTCAGAAGTAGATCAAAACAATGTTACAGTTTTATGTACTTAAAACCAAATTGAATCAATATGACCAACTTAATTTTATTTTTTCCTTACCATCATAAACAATTACTTTTGTACAAACAATGAGTTGACCTTATATATATCATGAACAGTTAAATGTTGAAAACCCATGTGGCATCTGATGATTTGAGATATTTCACACAATTGGTAACTGGATGCATGGATAAGAATAAATTTGTATACTGCACAATTCATTCTAGGAAAACTGAGGCATGACTAAATTTCATGAGGCCTACAACTACTTTTATGTGTCTCTTGGCCTTGACTCCCATCATTCACACTTGGTGGGTACTCATAAAAATATACTAATGCAAATTAAAAGCTGTTATTATACAGCTGCAACTTTATAATATAGCACAGACATATTACATAATTTTAATAACATAAATATATACATATATTTTCTAGAAAGTGCAAACATGAATTATAAAACTCTGAAAGTATTTATATTATTTAAAATATATATTCAAAATAAGAAATGAATAACAATGATTAATAACAGTATGTCTTCTTTCTTTAGTTCTAATACATTTATGTTCAGACTTGACTGACAATGTTTGTTAGGAATGACAAATGATATTTTAAAATCCATTTTTAAATTAATATTAATTCCAAAAATATGCTTATAATTCCAGTGCTACTGTACTATGGAAATCATCCAATTATAAGAGAAATAGCTGTAGTTTTCTACAACATTACATTTCCCAAAAGTTCATGTACTTTATTATTTCATGATTAGTTTTTCCTTATTTCTCTTTTTGTTTATTCTGTTTCTTCATGATTTCAGGTAAACATAAGAAGTTTAAGTAAAGCACATTCTGAAAGTAATAAACTGTTTGTTATATAAAGTGATGTCTCAATAAAATTTTATCTTAATTTTTTCAAAACTTTTAATGTCTGCTTAATGTGAAAAAGAACTTGTGACTTCTGTACCTCTCTGATTGTTGTTAGTGAATCTCTGTAGACCAATTAATACACAAATGCTAAATAATTTTCTTTTAATGATTCAGTCTAGAAAAATCTCACCTTTGCATTACTTTTTCTGTTTTTGCCCCTTTTATTGAATTTATTGGGGTGACACCGCTTAACAAAATTTACAGGTTTCAGATGCACAATTCTATAACACATCACCTGTACACTGTATTATTCTGTATTTACCACTCCAAGTCAAGTCTCCATCCATCACCATTTATCCCCTCTATACCCTCCTCAACCTCTCCCACCCTCCCCTCCCCCTGGCAATCACCATGACTGTTGTCCACATCCAGGAATTATTTTTGCACTACTTTTTATTTGTACCATATGGAATACGAGATGAGAATAAGGGTAAAGAACCTTGAACCAAATACTCTGAAATTCCTAACTAGAATGATTATACCAGGTATGCAATTTGTTATTGTGACCTATATTCTGCAGCCTATTAACTAGAAAAAGATAAATTAGTGTAAATTGCAACAGAATACTTGTGAACTTGATGCAAGAGAAGGCTTCACCCCCTGGGAATGTGGTCATCTCCTTTTCTCGGTGTCTCTCTTACAACCCCACATTCATTAAATCTGGGTGATTTACATGAAGGTAGCAGAGGATTGAATTAGGCAACCCTTTAGGGTTCCTTGGAGATGCATGATTCTATATTATTCTAAGTTGACCTTCAGTTTATTCCAGAATTGATCACTTGGGGCACACAGATAGTTTTCCTTAGAAACAGATCCAGGGGCAGGTTCTGGTTGGAGTTCATATTTTAAACATACAGACCATATGCCTGCTGCTCAGCAAATGTGTAAGCAATTAATCAAGTATAATAACTGTGCCCAGAGGCCTCTGTCCATTTAGCAGTAAATATGTTTAATTAATAATTTTTGACAGTTATATAGAACATGAATATTTTAACTTATAAAATTCTACCTAAAAATAACATATTCAAAATCTCTTGAATTTCTAAAATTTTTAGAAATTAATTTGTGCTGTTGAACTCTGTTATCTGACAGACAGTGTCAAGCAAGTTGTAAGATAACCCAAGATCACTTCTCGGCCTTTTGGCTAAAATCAAGTGTAGTATCTGTTCTTTGCAGTAAGATAACCCAAGATACCATAGTATATCATCTTCTCTAAAAGCGGATACCTTTCAAAACTAAAATGTTATGGAATTGTAATATGAATTTTAGCAAAACCACTGAAATTACTGAATTTTTCCTTGACTTTGAGCCAATCGAAGTAACTTTCTATATCACAAAGTCTAAGTTTAAGGAATTAAGTACTTAATCTTTTATTTCTAAAATTCCAATGTCATAACAGAAATTTGGGAACTTTTGTAACTATGCTTAACCATGTTTGATTTTAATGAAGGTTTGTAGTAAAAGACAAATTTTTTATACAGCTGCCACTTGTTTAAAACCAGCATATAATTTCCTTTTGTCTACTCTCTCTCACGTTATGCTTATAATCTTTAAATGTGAATCCTAAGTATTTATACAATTATAATGCATTACTATAAATATGTGTCAAACGGTGAATAAATAAGTAATAGACACTAGTAATAGTCTGATTCAATAACATTTAGACCCAATAAATTAATGTGTATTTGCCTTTGGATTCACTGTAAAACGTTTAATCTGAGGACTTTCATTTTTAAGAAATTTACTAGTAACTCCTTGATTTAATACAGAATGTGTTACATTTTGCAGTCAGCAATTTTGGAGCTCAGAACTAATCTTTGTTAATCTTTAGGAAGACTATACAAAACTATGAGATCGTTCCTAGATTTCTTCTAGAGCCTTGTCGTCAGGTTAGCGAGAAGGTTTTAAGGTTAGAAAGAGCAGCGAGTCAAATAGTGCTTTTTTATACCACCTCAGTTTGGATCAATGAATAGTTATGCAATGTATACTGGTTGTCTAGTTAGTAGAAAGTTAAATAAATAAACAGATAAATAATCAATTCAGTGCCATAGAGGCTGATTCCAGTGACTCTTGCTGTGGAAATGCTTCTTACGGCATTTTCCTTGAAATGTCTACATTTCTTTCTGCTGGAAAATTACCCACAAATAGTCATGGAGGAAGCTGCTGGTGGTGTTTCTCAGGCTTGTACCCATTGTGGATGTGTGAAAATTAAGCCTCCGGTAATGTGCTATTTAAAACATTCTTGCTGTACCTTTTCCCTCTGTTCTTCCCCTCCTCCTGATAACCCATTCCGTTGAGTGGACTGCAATTTAACCTGCTTCTGAAGTGGGTTACTTACCATCTTTAATAGTAGAGACAGCATTTTATCCTATAATCTCACATGTCAGAAGGTGCCAGCTAGATAGCTAGCTCTCTGGGGTTTCTTTTATAAGGGTGCTAATCTCAATCATGAGGGCTCTACCCTCATGACCTAATCACCTCTGGCCTCAACTCCTAATACCACCACATTAGGTTTCAAAGTATCAATTCTGAGGAGGCAGATTCAATCTATAGAAGCCAACATGCTCTAACACCTGTGCGGTCATCATTCGGAGTCTAAAGACACCTGCCCAAGTCACAATAGTTAAAAGTCTATTTAAAAACACTTCATGGATCATATTATCCTCTACCAGCAACGTCAAAATAATTCGTCACACTTTATTTTTTTTTAATTTATTTTTATTGTTGACACTATTACAGACGTCCCCATTTTCTCCTACTTTGCCAGCCCCCACCCAGCCCTCGCCCCACCTTCCGGCTGGCCATCACCACACTGTTGTCTGTTTGTGTGGGCTATGTGTATATGTTTTTTTCACACTTTAAAATTTAATACCTAGAAGCCCCGGGACGCTAGGTGGAGTGCGAGAGGAATTGAAAAGCCGAGAGAGGAGAGGAGTCAAGTCTCTCCAGGGAGGCGGGTCCGAAGCTCACTGACTTCGTCACGTGGCATGCACCGGGCACACCAGGGCCCCGGATAGGTTCCCATCTTCATCTCAGGGGCTTTGGCCCGGTCGCCCACAAATTCCGACGCCAAGGCTGCCTGCCCTGAGGGACACCGCTCAGGTAAATGCTGCGTCCTGCCGACCCTCTCCCCGAGCCTACTTCCACCCAAATGCTACAGCCTTGAGCGAGGCGGCACCTGTTCACGTTCCTGCAGCCCAGGCCCCAGGGTCCAGGAGAATGAGCTGCACGTGGGTATGGGCCCTCATCTGTCACGGCCAGTGTGATGGGCAGTGGGAAGGTTTCCAGGCACAGGGACCCGCATATGCACAGCAAGCCTAACGGGCTTGGAAGTACCACTAAGCCAGAAGGTTTCAGGAACCTGGGGTCTGTCTATGTCTCCAAAGAACTGGCAGTGTTAGAATAGTTGAAATAAATGTTTAGGCCCAAGAGGGAGCCACTCCTGCCCTGGGTTGTCACGATAGCAAACAGAACTTTTGTGTTCCTGTTAATGCTCACCTTAACTGGAGCCTCAGTATAACCAGTGCGAAATTACCCGCAGGCCATGAACTCTGGACTCTGCAGTTATTTTCTTATTCCTTGATCTCGCTAAAGAAGGTCAGAGAAGTAACCCCGGCCACTCCCCTCCTGTTTACGCACTGCTGCTCCTAAAGCTCTATAAAACCCTGGGGAAGAGCGCTCCATGGTTTGTGAGGCACTGTCCATCGCTACTCCATGGATTGCTTCCCTGTGGTAAAGAGACATCGACTCATTAAAATAATTAGTTAGTGCCCAAAGCTCTGGGCACTGGTACCACCAAAAGCCCCTACCAAATTATAATTCCTGCTGTGTCTTGAACAATGCAATAGATGTTAGAGTTTGAAACATATTCGATAAACCTTACCTCCCTTTCCCATGTAAGTTTGAAATAAAATAAGAAATAGATGTGTTAAAATGTGCCAGATAAAAATATCGCCTTTATTACTAAGCCAACACTGGAAGGTACTTTGAATCTGAAGGCAATTGAGTTACCAAATATCAATCCAGGGAATCGGACCGGCTTACTTGCCGGGTTCCTGGCCACAGCAAACCAGGACAGGCTTGCCCCTTCAAAGCTGTGGCAGAGCAGAGCAGAGTCTTACCCTTACGGGCCACCGGACAGAAAGGGGAGGAAAAGGGAAGGACCCTTCCTGCCTTGTTTCTCATTCTAACCTCACAAATCAGGCCAACCATCTCAGCCTTCTCTGTGTGAAGGTAGAAGGAAGGAATTTAGTTCTAAGCAAATTCCTCCCACGTGAAAGAAACCAACCGCTACTGTTGGCAAAAGTAGCATTCTTTAGCACCCCGATATTTCCCAGTTTTTAATACTCTTGACCTATTATTCTTCCCACAAGCCTTGATTAAGGATGTGTTTCACCTCTTGAGGAGAGAAAATCAGCATCGTTTTCTTATGCCATAGAGACTTACACATACTTTTTGGTTAAGTTTTATTGGATTATGGTCATGCCCTTTCATTTACATATTGTCTCTCCTTTTCACTCGACAGTGGTACAGTTTAATAGTTGCAACAGAGCCCACAAAGCCTGAAATATTTGCTGTCTGTCCCTTTACAAAAAAATCTTGGCAACCCCTGCCCTAGACAATGAAAAATGTATCTTGTTCATATTCAAGGAAGCTCTAGTGACACACATAGCAAGGCTTTTTGTTTGTTTTTTGGGGTTTTTTGGGTTTTTTTTTGCTTTATTGAATTGGGTTTCATTTATTTTTATTTAAGTACAGTTGGTAAAAAATATTTTATTATTTTATTAATTTCATATGCACAATATAGTGACTCGACATATTTATATCTTACCATGTGATCACCTCATAAATTCTAGTAATCACCTGTCACCATGCAAATTTATCAAAATAGTATTGACTGTACTCCCCTTTACCTATCTCATTCCATCTCCCTACCCTCTGGCAGCCATCCTTTGGTCTCTATATCTGAGTCTGTTTTTATTTGTTTGTTTTGTTTTTTTAGAATCAACATTTAAGTGAAATTAGTACTTGTCTTTTCTTGTATGATGTATTTCACTTAGCACAATACCCTCTAGATCCATCCATGTTGTCACAAATGGTAAGATTTACTTCTTTTTTATGGCTGAGTAATATTGCATTGTGTATGTGTATGTGTATCACATCTTTTTTATTCATTCATCTCGTGATGGTCATCTAAGTTGCTTTCATATCTTGGCTGTTATAAATAATGCTGCAGTGAGCATAGGGGTACATATGTTTTTGAAATAGTTTCTGTTTTCTTCAGGAAAATACCCCAAAGTGGAGTTGCTGGGTCATATGGTAGATCTGTTTTGAGGTTTTTGAGGAATCTCCATACTGGTTTCTATAGTTGTTCCACAAATTTGCAATCCCAACAGCAAAGCAAAATGGCTTCTTTTTCTGCACATTCTCACCATGTTATTTGTTGACTTTTTGATAATATATGTTTCATAGTAATGACAGGTATGAGTGGCTATCTTGTTTGGTTTTGATTTGCATTTCCTTGATTATAAGTGATGTCAAACGTTTCTTCATGTGTCTGTTGGACATCTGTATGTCTTTTTTGGAGAAAAGTCTTTGCATGTCCTCTGCTCATTTTTTGAACGGATTGGTTTTGTTGTTGTTGTTATTGAGTTGTATGAGCTCCTTATATATTTTGGATAGCAACCCTTTATCGGATATATCATTTGCAAATATATTCTCTCAGTAGATTGTCTTTTTTCTTTTGTTGATGGTTTCAGTCACTGTGCAGAAGCCTTTTAGTTTAATGAAGTCACATTGGTTTATTTTTCCTTCTGCTTCTGTTGCTCGAGGGGATGTATCCAGAAAAATGTTGCTGATCCTGATGTCAAAGAGTTTATTACCTATGTTTTTCCCCCTAGGAGTTTTATGATTTCAGGCCTTACATTTAAATCTTTAATCAATTTTGAATTTATTTTTGTGTATGGTTTAAGTGAGTAGCCCGGTTTCATTTTTTTTTTTCTTGTATCCAGTTTAAGAGACTGTCATTTCTCCATTGTACATTCTTGCCTCCACATAGTAAATCTTGATTGCTTCATGGGAGAGGTGGTTTGTTACTACTATAAGTCTAATTTCTAACTTGGAAGATATGAAAGCACATTATTGAGGAATTAGGCAGAAATTCATTGAGGGGACATATGAGAGGAGAATATAGTTAAGAATCTGCAATTAAAGAAGTCATTAGCTTCTGTTTGCAACAGTCACTTTCCATCAGATGTTAGCTCCCACTAGATGCAGTTGGTAAACAAAAAGATTTTTTCTTAAATCTTTGCATTAAATATAATTTGTATTTTTTCTTATTAATAAGGCGATAATTGCGATAGCAATAGTTATAATAATAGTTGTATATAACACTGATAAAATACTTACGATATGTCATGAATAATTATAAGCACTATACTCTCTATAGTAATTAATTGAAAAATGTATGAGGTAGCTACTACAATTTTCACTACAGAGATGAGTAAAGTGAGGCACAAAAAGTATTTTGCCCAGAGTCATACAAATCAAAGTGGTAGAATCATAATTAAGAAATGATAAGCTGTCTTCTTAAAAATTAAATTTTGTGGTAACTGTACATATATAGGCAAAGCATTTTGAAGGGAACCATATATTGTGAGCAATACTAAATAATCGAGAATATTGATAACGTACATTTTTGTACCTAATTTCACTGTGCATTGGCTACCAACCTAGTCCAAAATATTTACTCCACCTTATTTATGTATAACTGGACCAGGGATGGGCAAACTAAGACACCTTAGACCGAAGAGCTAGGAAAAGTTGTGGGTTAGGTTTTTTTCTCTAGAAAATGAGTTTGTTTTTTCTGTTTCATTGAATACAAGCTAAAGCAATGTAACTGATTGCTTCTGGCAGCCACCGAGTGCATTAATGTTAGGATAAGCCTCGTGCTGTGGAAAGAGTTAACATGGAAGTTGGGCTGAACCAAGCAATCCCGAGCTCATCTTACCTCCTAGCCCTTTCTGTGTGAGAACATATGCATTAACTTATTTTAAAAATGAAATTTGATTTAGATTTGTGGGGGGGGGGGAGTAGCTACTAACTACCGACAGTGTCTTAGCTTATAAAAAATTAGACTGTAAACCCCTGAGTGTAGAGACTGCATATTAAGCTCTTTGACTAACTTATATTTAGTACTTTGAAAATTGTTAATGCCCCTTATGGCTTAGAGCTGAACCGTTACACTTATGATATAGTGGAATGAACACTGGTCATGAGTAAATCCAGATTCTTATTTTGATTTTGTTATCCGACATTGTAAAATTCTTTGAGCAAATTAATTTAGGTCTGTCAGCCTGTTTCCTGTTTTGAAAACAAATGACTTGAGGATATTCTCTCCCAGGTTTAACATTCTTTGACATGCAGTTGAGATGACTTTTATAATAATTCCATACTAATCTCTAAAACAGGTTTTTTCTTTTATTCAAATCTTAAGTCAGACCATTTACTTATATTTATTTTTATTCATCATCAAAGTAATATGTAAAATTAATACTGACACTTGAGTTTTGGGTTGTTTGCATTCTGATTGAAGAGTAAGAAGTAATGTGTTTTGGAAGGCTTTTTACAATAATTTTGAAAATTATGACATTAAATAGGTCCAGAACCAAAAAATGCATTTAAGGAAAATTGTTCACCTAAAATATTGGGCTTTCTCAAGTATTATGATTATATATACAGTAGAGGATAATAGAAGTCAAGATTATTAGAGGAAATGTGGTATAGTCTGACTTTAATCTGAATCAAAACTTGAACAAAAAACAGCCTTGTGGAAAATCGGATGGCAGTAATCAGTGTAACTACAACACAACTTGACTGAATACTTGTCTTTGTTTAATCTGTTGGCCAGAAAATTAAAATGTATGTTGTAGCTTAGAGTTGAGGATTTATGCAGCAGCAGTAGAATAGGTGCCAGCTGAATTAACAAGTTGTTTGTGTAAGCAACAAACCTCATTTTAGCTAAACTGGATTTGACAAATTGCGTGACATTCTGCCTGGTAAATTTGAGATTTATAATGTTTACTGCTATCAACAATAATGAAATGGCAGAGAACTTCAATATCTGACATTTTAATCTGTATGTTTCACTTTTCTTCTTGTTAATCAATGCTTAATTCTGGAATATAGTTTATGTTTTGTTATCCTTTTAGCTACCAAGTTTGATGTTGTCTTAACATTTATTGAATGAAAACACTGCTTAAAGATTAACTTTTACTTTGCTCTTCCCATTTTTAAGGCTTAGAATTATTGTGGGGCAAATATTTTTTTAAGTCCACAAGAAAGCCCAGAATTAAATTGTTTGCAATTTGAAATGAAATTTATTAGTACATCTTTTAAGTCCGAAAAGCTATCATACCATGATCGATATGCGATAACAGATTTGTTAATGGCAGATTCCAAGATAAAGAATTGATATTTACTGTAGTACCAGGTGGTGCAATTTTGAAAGGTTAAAACCCGTAGAAGAGTTTACAGATTTCATCTATGAAATATGAGACATTTATTTAAACTCAAATGAGTACTATATGAATTATTAGTGGTATTTAGTAGACAGCAGAGAGGGTGAATGATGTAACATTTTTTGTTTAGAGTTAGCACTATTACTGCTTATTTGGAGAAGCTCACTCATAATTTCTGCACACGCTTTCATGAGGCATGACAGTGGCTTCATGAGACTGATTTTCACACCAGTCTGAATGCTCACTTAGAATGCTGCATGTCACATTCCCACTTTGGCGGCAGTACACTAGCTCCATTTTTGCTGCTGTTGCTCAAAATATTTTCAGAACTCTCCATGGACCTCAGTAATCAATTTATTCCCTTTGTACAACTTAAGAAAATGCAGAAGATAAGCTTTTTTTGTATTGTGTCACTGATATTTTTTGTTTTTTGTTAGTTATTTGTACTGAAGGATAATGTAGCTTACCCTGATAGATTCGATATCTAAGGCAGAATTAGATATCTACTGCAGTGTCGATATAACTATTTAAAATGTTAGAAACTAGCTTAATTTACCTGACCTAAAATACCTTAAATTCACTCAAAAAATAAGATTGCTACTGTAGGCTGAAGAAAGGCTAAACTTCAAGAACAAAGCAAGTGGCCTCAAATTTGAAGAAAGCCAGAATTTTAAGACAGAGAGCCAAACATTTGTACATTCAGGGAATGATGCTTTGCTAAGTATGATGGAACAGAGAATTAATTGTCTAGTGACTCTGGCATTTACAGAAAAAATGGGTGGGAGTTGGTAATAATGGACAAAAATGTAAAGTGAAAAAAGTAAAATAACAAAGTGACATTTTTTGAAAGGTCTTAAATTTCATACTGAATAGTCTAGATTTTACCTTATAGGTAATTTCATGGAGTCGACAAATAACATGATCAAAACTGTTTCAGGAAAGTAATTCCGCAACAGCAAGAAGAATGTTTGAAGACACTTGGGCTTTGAGGCTGGGTCCATAGGTGGTTACAGCAGTCCAGAGAAGAGCTAAGGAGAACCACGTTACTAGAGACATAAAGAACTGTGGTGCGAATCTCTTAATTATTAATTCAAAGCACTTTTTTACTACACCACATTACCTAAAGATTCATTTTCCACTCTATAGATTTATTATTTTGATAGTTTAAGAAAATTTATTTTAGTGATACGTGATATTGATAATCTGGGAATATTTTATCTAGTACAGTATTGCCTTTTACTGGTTTACATGGAAATGAGTAAACTACATACACTTTCTATATATCTTTGTTTAATATATATTTATATATTAAGTATAGATATATAAATATATCTCTTTATATATAGATATCTAAATATATCTATATATAAATATATATTCCACACAAATGAAACCCCTTTTTTATTACAAAATCTTTTATTATAAAACATAAGCATGTAATTCTGTAATATAATAATATCACACTCAAGCACACCATATGACCACTTTAGGTGAGATGTTCAAATTGCTGTCCATCCCATATGAGACATTCATGTGCCCTGCCAACCACACTGAAGCAGGTGCTACTTCTGCTGGGCGCTGTATGTGCTCTCAAAGGCCTAGTTTCCTCAACTTGAATTGGGATTACAACAGCGCATACTTCATGTAATGATAATGGACATTAAATCAAATAATCTTTGCAAAGCATACATTATTTTACACAGAGTAAACTACATAAATATTAGTTATTAAGATCAACCAGTCATCAAATAAAGTGATAAATGGCTCATTTAACATTATTAATGTACTATAGTAATAATACATATTCCTTGAGAGCTTTTGAGTACAGACATTTAAATACATTGAAAAATTTAAAATTTCTTGTCATTTTATTTCCATGCATTCAACTAATTTTATTAAGCACATATTATGTATACTGCTCAAGTTCCTCTGCTACCAAGAAACCGAAACACAGTTCTAGCCCATAAAATTTTCCATTCAAATGGGGAGAGAGCAATTTTGAAAAGTAAATATTCAAAAATATATTAATGGAAATATATACAAAGGATAATATAACTGAAAAGGCCACTTGAGTTCCCTTTTAAATTTATGGTAGATGTCATAAACAAGCTTAGTAGTTGTGTTGAGATTGCAAAAAGAAAAAAGAAAATCAATTTTCTAAGATTGCAATTGGTAGAAAACATTCTACCAAAGTAGAGAGGATGAAAACAGGCACAAAGGAGCATGTCCATACCTACTACAGGGATGTGATTCTTTCACTGAAGTGTAATTGAGAAGAAAGGCAATAACAAGGATAAATGTAAGAGGTCTATTTTACAAATAAGAAAAGTAATATTTGAAAAGCCATGACTTGTTTGACCCATTCAACCAACAAATAAGAGAGCACAGATTTGAGCACAAATAGTTCAAAAACATTCCTGATATTCTACATAGCTTTAATTTCCAAAGATTTTTAAAACCACCTATTGTTAAACGTGGAACACATATTTCCTTTTGAAGCAACATTTTAGTATAGCAGTAAGTTTTTCAGTTGTCCCATTGGCTCTAGTGTAAGGTTTTTGAAATACTTATGAATAGCACTATGATTTGCCATTGTTCCCAGTGAAAAAAATTATGAACTGCAAGCAGAAACTTCGGAGATACATCTTCTCTGACACAACAACAAGTAAAACGGAGAAAGGGATCAGCAGTGGAGCATGTGGGAAGGAAAGTAAAGCATAATTCCAGTCACATTTGCAGATCAGTCGTCAGACAGTATGAGTCAGGGACCAAATTGTTTACGGACTACAGGCACAAAATGTGTTTAAAGTGATTATATCAAAACATTTTTTTCCAATTATATAATTCTATTATGTTGAGACTAAAAATAAATGACAAGCTCAGGTAGTGGGAGGGGATTTCAAATAAGAGTTATGTTCCTGCGCTCAAGTAGCTTATTCTCCTGCAGGTTAGATAGCACAAATACTGGCATAAAAAATAAGAATGCAAGTGCAGGAATAAATACTTAGGGTATAAGAGAATAAGAAAACATCACTTTTAATTGGAAAACCAAAAACAGATCCACAGAAGAGGTGTAATTAAGTAGAGCTCTTAAAGGGGAAGAAGTCCAGTTTGCATTGGAAAACCAGTGGGAGCTTGTTGGGCCACTGACAGAGGAGGACTTTCTCGAAGAATGGGCAGGGCGTGATGGGGGGAAAGCATTCTCTTTTTTGTTATATTAGAGAATTATATTCCTTTACTCCACTAAATCAGTTTCTGTTCCCTTTATAGTGCTGAAACCTCACTCCTTGGTAGATTTAACATGTGCATTTCACAGAAACAACTGTACCTTCCCTAAGCCATTTCGAGTCAGTGACAGATTAAATGGTCTCATTTATTCAGTCTTATGCATGTTGTTTAGGCTAAATATTAATTTCTAGCATGCAATATGCTTTTTTAACAGCAAATCTAAAAACTCGTACAAGAGTTGAAAAATATGTGTGTGTTCCCTTATGACCCATTTGTATAGCTTTGAGGCAAAGAAATTAGTTTAACCTGATATTGGCTTGTATCTCTTTGGCAACAATAATGAGTATAGAGCCAGATAACTAGCATAATTGGCTCTTCTGAGATGATAAGAAGCAGTAGGGAACCGAAGAAGTTCAAAATGAACACATCTCTTTGATTAATAGAAACTTTTGAAAGAAAGAAAATACTATAGTTCTTTTTTCACTCTCTGTGAGTTAGCTACATCACTTTGGATATACCCAGAGACCCTCTGCGGAGTTTGTAACATTCCTTCACTCTAAAAGGGCTCTCTAGAAGAGGAGATACTGGCATCTTACTTTAAACAATAACATTAATTTACCATGTGTTACATATTAAGGTAGTTTGCAATCTAGTGTTAAAGACAGACATGCAAGCAGTCATCTACAAGTTAATGCAGTAAGAACAGTAGGAAGGACCGCATGCATAGAGGGCAATGAGGAGGCGTTAACTATTTGTGTTCAGGGGAGCTAGATGAAGGACTCCTGGGCTGAAGGTATAGTGAGTTTCACTTTAAAAATTGAGAATAATAATGTAAGAGGCTTGAAGAATAAGTGAAGGTTACTGTTACTATTTTCATTTTAAAGAAGAGGAATTAAGTGTTGGAGATGCAGGTGAGTTGCTTGATATAACAGGACTAGTACATGGCAGAATGGGTCTAGGATCTAATTTTGATGATAATAGTTGCTTGGGAATTGAATGTTTAGTATTTTCTAGAGACTGTGCTAAGTACTCAGTATTTTTTTTCATTTAATATTCATAACAACCTAGGAAGTAAAACCTATTTGTGGAGTATGTTGAGGAGCAAATGAGCACAGAATTGCAGGAATATCACATATTAAGTTTAGATAATAGATATGAGAAATGTTGACAAATTAAGGAGACATTGGTAAAAAGTTTTAAGCGTTGAGAACACAAGAATGACTTTGGTCATTTAAACACAGTAGTATACTACCTACTTGATTACTGTGTAATATCAAATCAGAAAAATATTTGTAAATCCTTGTTTTCTCACCTGTTTCTCCTACTGGCCATTGCTTCACGGTAGGAGACCTGGGAGAAACAGTTGAACTTGAAAGAAACTGTGGCCATGCATTGTTCTGATGGCTTTACTCATACCTGACTGTGACCAAACCGAGTTGAGTTTACAATTGGGACAACACAAATGCTTTGTTATTTTGCAGTTGAGGATAATCGAAGTTTCAGTAAATCATTAAAAATCTCTCAGTTATTAAAGTGAATCTAGATTTTCTGACTACAAAATTCAAATTGTTAATCACTGTAAGAGATATTTTGGGTTCTACTACAGAACACCTCGATAAAGTGAGTATCCTTATTAAGCAAGCTGTAATCTTTTTGCTGGTGCAGGGCCTTACCTTCAATTTGTAAAGAAAGCAGCATTCGTGAACTGTAATAAAGCAAATCACAAAAAAATTAAGTATGCATGTACTTACTGCTCTTCTTGAATACTTATACTACATCTTAACAAAGGCTTTCTTCTTCTAAAGCCCGTTTTCAAAAACCAGTCTATACATGAAAATCTACCACATCAAATTAATTCTGATGAAACTGGTAATTAATTATGACCATAAACATTAATAGCAGGGAGTGAAAATAGTTATGATCTGTGGTTCCTGTCTTCATGTAGTGTTCAAATTTATAATTAACTCGACAAGCTTCTAGAATACCAATAGGATTTGAGACTCATTTTTAATGTGTGTTCTCCTGTATTTATTCTATGATTCTAAGTAATAATCTTCGTCTGCAAAAAAAAAAAAAAAATAACTGAAGGTTGAGTGCCTGAGAGTGGGAAATATCTGTGTTGTTTCCTAGCTATGTTATTTCCTATAACAGGAAAGCAACCTTCCAGAGTATCACATGTGCATATTTTCATTACACTTTAACAGTAGAAAAGCATTATTTGGTATTTATGCTAGCTTTCATTAAGCAAATTATGAATTCATATGTAGAAGTCACCAAAATATCATCAAGTAGGAATAGGTTTATAATAACTCATTGTATTGGGGAGAATACCACATTGACAGATCTTGGTACTATTTCAGAAGGGAAAGCCAGGGGTCAGTTTCAAATGGTTGAAGGAGAGGGTCTTTAAAGTTGGGGAACTGAAAGTGGACAAAAATATGATGATAATACTTTAGAATTAATGGGTACTGTTGAAATAACCCCTGATAAATAAACCATTGCTTGATAACCGAGCTGCTTTGACCAGGTGAGTAGTTAATTGGTTTTGGTAAATTGACCTATAGTGATATCCTGAAGCAAAAGGTGTTTTATTCATTTATAGTCTTCTCTTTCCAGCACAGAGGTTTTTTTTAATAATCAACAACTAAGTCATGTTACCAAAGGTAGACTATTATGTTGACACAGGTGGCTCCATCTAAACTATGTGGACACAGGTGGTCCCATCCTATGCAGGACCCATCCTGGCTGGTGATCCACCAGCCTCAAATTGGAACTCCTAGAGCTCCTCTTTGATCTACATGATCTTTTATTTACTGTTTTTGTTAAAATGTAATCTGTATAATTATATTTGTGATGTCCTAGTATTTACTTGTAAATGACATTAGCTATTTCTATTTTTTTGTAATCATAAATTCTAGAAAGTTCACATTAACAAGTTTTTTATTTGTTAGTGTTTTAGCATGTCATTTGAGAAGGAATTACTGACTGACTTATATATATCAATTACTATTATTTCTATTCATATTAAAGTATCTACTGATAATAGTATTTTATGTGCTATGGCATTGGGTAAATATTTCACATTTAATTATACTGTAAAATAAATATGCCACTAAATTTGATAACACTTGGACTTTTATGTTTCAACCTTTAATCCTCCAAACTACATAAAGTTACCATAAGATAAATATACCTAGAGTTTTATTGTTAAGGTTGCATCTTCCTCTTTTATTTTAGAAACTTTTAAATTTCTTCCACATCTTCTTTTGTCTAACAACTATAAGTTCATTAATAAAATATATGCTCAATAGTGACAACTATCCTGATTTTTCTTTTCATCAGAATAAGTAGTAAGAAAAAAAATCAAGGCTGAAAAATAATTATTTCATATGGCAAAATATGGACTAAATAGTACAGTTTAAATCAAATTAACTCATTAAAATATACTCTTTCATCTTGCATGGGATATCAGGGTATTTTAAGTTGAATTCCTCCACAAAAGCATGATTATTAAATCAAACTTTACAACTAAGGGATAGTATGTGTGTGATTTAGGATGTCATTATGACACATTAAGCTTGGTTGAACAAATGACAAAATTGCTCCATTGAAATTACAGTGGTTTTTACCTATTTCTTTCTTTATCTCCTTTGCATTATGTCTCATTTAAACTCACAGAAGTACTATTTTAAAATAGGTGTCAGTGTGTAGATTCATATTTGAGAAGTATTATGTCTCTTTTTTGATATGTCTATATCATATTGAAATGTATCCTAATTCAGCTAATACACCTTTCTTTCTTAATTTTTATAGATGAAATATGTACATAGTTTACCAAATTCTCCATTAAATTGATCAGTAAACATTTAAATATATACTTGACATTTTCTAGAATTACAGGGTTGGGCAAAAGTAGGTTTACAGTTGTTCATATGGAAAACAATAGAATAATTAATAAATAATAACACAAGAATCAACTTTGTGTTTTGTGTGCTCACAACTATATGACTACTTTTTCCCCACCCTGTGAACAAAATCTGATGAGTTGATGATGGCCAAATGTGCCCTTTTAAGTCAAGATAAAGGGAAAGCACTTCCATAAACCTTCTCAATTTATTGAACCAAGTATAGATCTTGGTTTTTCTGATAACTTCCTTCTCATCATTACACACACACCCCATGTGGACTTCTGAAGTAAATTAATCTATAACGGGCCGTGTCAAGACCACTCTCAGGTAATTGGTGGGAGCTGACTCTTGTAGGCTCCTCACTTCTTTCAAACAGAATTATAATAATGGTCGAGACAGCAGCAGGACCATTTTTACTTGACTGCTTTTAGCAGAAGCACCACAGTGAAGGCTTGTGGGCACACAGAATCTTGTCTGAAGCTGATTCTGACTTACATTTTCATTCAATCTTTTCGTTTCCTTCTATAGTGAATCTGATAAAATTTCAGAATATACTGCAAAGGGCACAGTCTGGGGGGAAACAAAGGAGCTATTTCATCAAAGAGAGAAACAATTCGTTTTTCAAATGATAAAAGTTAGTTTAGTCTCTGAAGAGAAATATCCAAATAATAAGTGAGTGAAACAATTCTTGACTCACAGTGGGCACTCAATCTGTCACGGTTGAACAATTGAAGAAAAGAATGAATGTGGTAAATTAGTTCATTTACTCCAGAAAACTTGTTAAAGATCTCCTTTTCTAGCAACTTTGGAGAAGGATTCTGTATTTCTGCTGTTTTCGAACAGTCTCTTTTGGAGACTAAGAAAGAACAGCTATTAATTTTGTTCATTAATCTCTCAAGGCAGGACAGGAAGAAATCTTATCTCAGTGAGGGTAGAGAGGCAGAGCCAACATCTGTGGGGAAGCTCTATTGCAATAGAGATAAAAGGAACTTTATGTCCCCTTTCAAGATTGCCCTTATTCATAGGAGCTTTAGAGAATTCTAGGAAGATGAACATGGAGCCAATTGTACATGTACCTTTTCATCCCTGTTTAAGAAAAGGGGCAATGCACCAATTATGCACATGAAGCTAATGAGTTTTGAGACAGAGTTACTGAAAAGGCTTAGAGTCAATAAACCAACTTTAATATATGAGTTATAATCATTTTGTTATTTAAACATCTTTGAAGTAATCATCTACTTTTAGGAAAAACTCAAAAATGTTGTGAAAAGAAAATATGGCAGTGATGATGACTGGAAGGGAAAATATGCTAGGGAGAAATAACTAAGCAAACTAACCAGATGAGTGATTTCATTAAGAGGTCAAAGGTGTGAACAAAAAGTAAATAGTATAGACCAGTGATTTTCAACTTTTTCCATCACATGGTGCACATAAACTAATTATTAAACTTATGTGGCACACTAGGAAATATATTTTTTGACAAAACAATAGGTATAATTTTGATTTATTCATACCAGACAACTGCTGTTGTGTTGGCTATTGTCATTTTTTAATTTGACAATCTAAGGGGAAAAAAAACAGTGGTGTGGAATGCTTTCCTATAAGGAGGGCAGCTTCTACAAGCCTGGAACACATTGCTAAACTTACAATTTCAACAAACCAAAGATCAGACTGTAATAAAAACCTGCCAGGATGAGGCAGAGTCCACACATATTTTGGATGTACCTTTAAGACTAATACTGAGAATTAATTACACTTAAAAGAAATTCTGTAAGAATGTAAAGAAGAATTCTGCAGCCTCTCTGAATGAAAGTATAGATTAACAAAAATTATCACTCCAGTTAAAGATGAATTAATCACATAAATTTACCCGTACTTCCTCTAGAAATCTCATAAATCATGAAAAAAAAATTTTTTAAGGTAGAAATCCACTAGGACAAAAGTAATGGTAAAGGAGAAAATAGACATAAAAATTTGGAAGCTGAAAAATCGATTGAACAAATGGAAACAGACCAAACAGACCTGAGAGTTTGGAAACTAAAATTGGCAGAGTGAACAATAAAGAAGCATATGGTGAATATAGTGGAGAATCTACAAAACCTTCAGAAAATGACAGCACTAGATGACTGGAAAGTGTGAGTAAAAGCAGAATAAAAATCCCACGAGTTAAGTGTTTTTCAGGTGATACATTTTTCACCAAACAGCCTATGTGCTGACATATCTAGCAGTCCTTGCATAAAATCAGACTAATTTTTAACCTTAATATGTTAGGCTATCCTACATAGCCCACTGAACCCACTGAGATGTACAAGGACATCCAGATGGCAAGAACTTTCAAATCTTTACAAGACATTTTTTTCAAGGAAACTCTTATCTTTGATTCCCATTTTATTATAATTTACTCCCTAAACTTTATATCACTCAAATTAAATTAAATTAAATTAAATTAATACATCTGTGTCTTTAACAGCTTGGGAATTAAAAGGATGTATTTTAAGTTGCAGTATAAAATTGTCATAGGTCATTAGACAGGCATGAGCAGAGCAAGGACAGTGGGCCAGGTATGGAAGGACACCAGGGCAGAAAACCCTGAGTACCTAGCAAAGGTCAACTCTAGGGTGGGACCTTGCCCTTGGGGTGACCTTTTCTTCCCTAGCATGTCTCTGGTCATGTAGTCATGTGGTAAGACACCTTAGAGGAGGAACAAGGGAGCCAGAGAATAGCCTCATAAGAGGTGAAATCATATGGTACTTGTCTTTCTCTAACTGGCTTATTTCACTTAGCATAATGTTCTCCAGGTCTCTAATGAACAAACTGAACTAACAGGCAAAACAGAGATAAACTTGTAGATAGAGAGCAGGCTGACAGCTCTGGGGGTGGGGTTAGGGGATGGAGAAGTTGAACAAAAATGAAAAAGGACTCATGGACATGGACAGTGTGGTGATTGCAGTGGGGAGGGGGTGTAGGTGGAGGTAGAAGAAGGTGTAGGGGGATAAATTGTAATTGAAAAAAATGCAATTAAAAAAAAAAGACCCCCATACAAGCCCTCGCATGACCATTCCTTAAGCATTAACCCCTCAGGACAGTGAGGTTCTGACCTGCCTCAAATAACCTTAGGAACAAAGCCTCGGGTCTGCTAACCAGAAGGTAAGTTTTGGCCGAACTAGAGATAATATCTAGGGCTTCAGGCCCAGCTCCAAGCCCAGAAAGGCAGCAGGTTAGGTGGAGGGACACCAGGGCTAACATCAGGACCAACTGAAATGACTCATGACCCCCTGCTGCTGACCAGTCAGTGGAGAGCATGACCATGAAAGGACACACCTGGAAAGCTGATGAATGTTCTATTGAATCCTCCCCTGTGACCACCCCTAAAATCCCTGTCCTTCAAAGCCCTTAGGACAGAGAACCCAAGGGCTCTCTCAGCAGCAGGCCCTCACCTTTCCCCACCCCCTTCTCTCTCCAGCACATGCTCTTCTCTCTGGAGCACCCCCGGGCATTTCCCCCTCTCCTTCCCCAGGCAACAGATAACCTTTCTTTCTTTCTCCTAAGTTCCAAGAGCCCTTCTTTTACCTCTGTAACTTGTCTCCTGAGCCTACACTGCCCAGCTTGATTACTTCTTCCACAGCTCACTAAGTTTACCTCTTTGACTTTCTAAATAAACTTTTGCTAGTATTTGAGTCTTAGCTCTGAATTGTTTCTTAGCGAGAATGCAAGAACTGAAGTTGCTGAACTGAGATCCAATAGCCGGTAACATTCTTGTACCGTTTCATTCCTAACAACGTTAGTCCATAATATTGTGAAGTAAAAGTTTGTTTTCCTAATATGAGAAAAAATAGAAAAATAAGTGATTATTACAGTTTTGAGACATTCTAATAATTGACACATTTTAAAGGCTTATTATAAGCCAAGTTACTTTTAAAATGTTTCTTTGTCCATCCATTTACAGGAGTAGTATAGATAAATGGTGTAAAATACCAGTATTGTCCTGAAATGAAATGTAATTGTTTTGCCTAATAAAGGTAAAGACAACTTATCTCTTCTATTCAATAGTATGAGTTTTAAATCATTTTTCCAAAATCAAAATAGAGTAAACTTCCAAAATTCATGCCCTGAAAAAAGTAAAACATCCTGAAGATGTCATTTTGTGCCCCAAATTTGCACAATAACTAAGTAATGAATCCCCATTCAAGTCCTCGAAGTCCAGGTTCAATATTCCTACAGTTAGAATTACTGTGCTTAACCAGATTATTTTTTAGTAATATGTGTTTTCGTTAAACCACTGGAATTTCCATAGTCACTGGAACATAAAGAAAATAAGACATAATATTTCCAAAATTGGTCTGAGGAAACAAACTCTGTATTTCAAATGCTTGTTCCTCAGCTGTACGTTAACGCCATCCCCAAGACGGTTACTGTTAGCCACCTCTCCCACTCTCTCTCCTAGTCCGTGCTTCCCGGCTGCTCGCCTGCGCCCTGCGAATGTCACCTTCCTGGCTTGTAAACCATTCCCCCGCACTCTCACAGTGAAAATATATTGTCTCTTTTTTTCCTTTGCTCCGTACTTTATTCCGAAAGGACTAGAAGCAGCTTTAAAAATGCCACATAGTAGTACAAACAAGTGAGGAAACACATGTATGTGGTTTATGAGGACTTCTGTTTTCTTTTGTTTTTAAATTTATTTTTTTATTGTTGTTCAATTGCAGTTGTTTCCATTTTCCCCCCTTACTCTCCCCTGCCCTACCCACCCCCAACCTCCCACATTCAACCCTCCCCCGACCCCTACCTTGCCCTGTTGTCTTTGTCCATAGGTCCTTTATATACATGTTCCTTTACTTATGAGGACTTTTTTTAATGATGAACTTTCATATCAACAGAAGGCATATTAAAATGATAGTGGCCTGGTGGTCTTCTCAGAGTTTCCTAAAGCAGCTATTATCAGAATAAATCCTCTAACCTGTTATACCCGAGGGCAAATCTTCACATGTAAGAACCACTCCCATCAGTGGACAAATTAAAAATTGTTCTATGTGTGTATATGTTTATGTACATATAGATATATCTATATCTATCATCTATCTATCTATCTATCTATCTATCTATCTATCTATCTATCTATCTATCTATCAATCATCTATCTATATCTATATCTGAGTGTATGTGTTAACCTAAATCATCTGGAGGTAATAATAAAGCAAAGCAAGACACTTACTTGTAATGAGAACTGCAATCTGGGATGTGCAGATTCGGTTAACAACCCAAACAGTGTTCCTGTGGGAAACAAAAGAGATTTGCGTACACCAGTCACAAAGAACTTAATTGGTGATGACAGCCGAATGGCTAAATGTGATTGCGAAAGCAATCCCTAAGTAGAAGTCTGTCTCTGAGAGGAGCTGTAGGTGTTTTTGCAGCATTCTGGAATATTTGCAGTTTTGCCCAGTTCAAAAGTTCACGTTCTGTGTAGTGGGAATGTGCATAAGACTCATGTCATTAATGGCCTCTGGCTCTATTTTAAAACCTCTTAACATAAGTGACTCCATTTTATTTCACATTTCATATTATAAAATCATCTTATCTATACATTTTTACTTGCATAGTCTCCCCTTTTACCTACCTATCCCTGTCTCATAATTTTGAGAAGCATGAGTGTGTTTTTTGTTTGTTCTTTCCTGTGGTTAACTACTGGTTAATAACAAAAATTAGTCTTAAACCTCTAACAACATAGAAAGATCAGGTGAAGAGTTGAAAATTGCATTTAATTAAAAACTGATTGCTAGGAATAAGGTGAGATATAGATAATCTCTATTAATACTTCTATTTCTCTTCTTAACTATCAGTAAAATCTGAACATTATAAAGAATTAAAGCTGGTAATTGCCAAGACAGCTGGAGGGCAACAATTAGACTATAGGAATTATTGAAGTAATATGATAGATTGTAAAATAAAGTACATGAAGAAAGAATATTTGGTGAGTAAATATAAAGTATTTATGATTCTATTTGATTACATTTGAGGGAGAAGTTTACTACTCAATTTTTAAAACACAGATTAAAATATTTTACTTTTGAAATGCTGCCCCAAATAAGCAGTAATATATCAGGAAAATTAGAAAAAGGGTTGTTTTATTATTTATACCATAAGTTATTGTTATAGATCATTTGGTTATGTTGCATAAAGGATAGTACTGGGAGTAGCATTTGTATCTTGTTTTACTAGAAATTAACAAACAGCACACAATAGCAATTAATTTTTAGAACTTGTTAAATTGCTACTTTATATTCAAATATATTATGGACAACCATTGCAGTCGAAATATGTTGGTTTCTGATGAATGTACGATATGCCATGACTACTTAATTTATTCAATGCTGGGCTCCCTGAAGTCTGTTATGATGATATACATTGACCAATGCTCACTCAACATAGTTTTTGCATGTCTTTACTAATTTACTAATGAATAACTAATAAGATTGTTATTACTAATCTTATAAGTAGGAAATGTAATTTGTTGGAATTATAAGAAAAAAATAAATATAAGGACTTCTCAGCATTGAAACAATAGGTCCATTATAAATTTGCATGACAGACTTTCAGGAAACTGCAAGGGCCCTTGAGCACCAGAAAAAATCCTGAGTCATATGTTTCCATTTTCTCAGTATACTAGTTGGTCAAGAGTATGAAACATTTAAGAAGGTAATAGAGGTTTTCCCAGTGCTGCCACATTCTCATATATCAGTGGGAACATATTTTCCTCATGAAATTGTTTTAAGCAGTGGGTCTAATTCTAGCCTACCTATAAGAGACCATGTAACCTCTAATATTTCTTTTTTAAAAAAACAATTGATTGTTGGTCAGTTACAGTTGTCCCACCTTTTTCCCCATTGCTCTCCCCTACCCTGTTCCACCCGACTCCCGCAGCCAGGCCCCCCATTGCCTGTGCCCATGAGGCCTCTATTCGTGTTCCTTCGCTTGCCTCTTCCCCTTCTTTTCCCAGTTAGCTTCCTCCTCTCTCCCCTCTGGTCACTCTCAGTTTGTCCCTAATTTCCAAGTCTTTGGTTCTATTTTGCTCATTTGCTTGTTTTATTGTTAGGTTACACTTACAGGTGAGACCATATAGTATTTGTCTTTCACCACCTGGCTTATATCACTTAACATAATGCTCCCCAGTTCCATCCACGCTGTCATGAAAGATATGAGTTTCTTCTTTATTTCTTCTGCGTAGTATTCCATTGTGTAAATGTACCACAGTTTTTTGACCCACTCATTTACTGATGGGCACCTAGGCTGTTTCTAGCACTTGGCTATTGTAAATAATGCTGCTATGAACATTGGGGTGCATAGGTTCTTTTGAATCGGTGATTCAGGATTCTTAGGTATAGTCCCAGCAGTGGGATTGCTGGATCGAAAGGCAGTTCCATCTTTAGTTTTTTGAAGAAATTCCATACTGTTTTCCACAGTGGCTGCACCAGTCTGCATTCCCACCAACAATGTACTAGGGTTCCCCTTTCTCCACAAGCTGGCCAGCACCTGTTGTTTGTTGATTTATTAATGATAATATTTCTTAAAAATTAAGCAGAATTAAGATGAGAAGGAAAAAATTATGTCATCTCAAAGATTAAATATAATTTAATTTTAGAGCACATTTGTTAATTAAATATTTATTATAAACTAGATAAGAGCTTAATAATTATTTAGAAATAATTTTATGAAAAAAGCTATATTCAAAAACTAGGTTATAAGCACATTGAAGCCTATCAGAAAGTTGGGCACTATTTGTACATTCAGTGCTACTTATTATTATATTACACTCATATTACAGAAAATGTTAAAATTAAATATGAGAATCCACACTGGACTTCTTAAAAATGAGTATTTTAAAAAAATAATTACCAAGACTCTATGTTTGAAATAATTGATAAGTAGCCTGTTCATACAGAATAAAACTGGTGTTAAAGAATATGGACTTTTATGAAGAAGCCCATTTATAAGATCTACAACCTTGATCAGATGACCTTCCCTAAGTCTCAATTTCTTAGATAAAATTATAGGGTTCATAAGAATATCAACCTTACACATATCCCAGATTGAGGTGAGAATCGAATTAGATGAGGCATGTGAGTGTGCTCTGTTGTGAGTAAAGGACAGTGGAATTTGCACTGTCATCATTAGTAAAATTTAAAGTTTGAATTTAGTTTTATTCATATAGTTTACTTCTGTAAACAGGTAAAAATGTGAGCTGCTTCTGAATCTCAGCTCCATGTCATCACACAGTGCCGTGAAATCCCTGGGGTTCCATCTAGGTCTGCTTCACATGGCAATGCCACGGGTGCAGACCTTCCTAAATATATGCCTCAGGATAATGTAGGGTATATGCTTGTAACATATATTTTTAAAATAAATTTTGGTTGCAAAACTCCTGTTTCATTGCAGAAGTTTTCTTTCCCAAATACAGACTGGAGCAAATTCTTTATCCTGCAATTCCACATGTATTATAACAGAACAGCCTTGTCATTGCCATTGTATTGATGAAGAAACTGAGAGGCTCAAAGAGGTAAAAGCTTTATCTAAGATCCCATGATTTTAAATGATAAAGTGCATAGTTAAATTCAGGAGTTCTAACTTAAATTACATTACAAGTTGTTATAATTACAAGTTCATGATAGGTAATACTTAATTTTATGGGTAAAGATGGGGAGGTAGAGAAGTGATGTGACTTCTAATAAGTGACCAACTTATAGACTAAATCTCCTTGCAAATCACTAGTGTGTCTTTCGTGATGTTCTGCTTTCTAATTAGTACGTTAAATTAAAAACAACCTTTGTAGTTATTTTAGGATGTACAATTCACAATTTTATAATTTGGTACAGAATTTGGATGGTAAGTAAACAAAAATACTTCCACACTTCCAGAAACTAGATATAGAAATTCACATTGCTCAATTTATTTAAGGGAACTAAGTAAACCTTTAGTATGAAGATCAGAAAGGGACGCATGAAAAGTGAAAATTCAAAGGACATCTCAATCATCAGCATAGACGTAAATATTGTAAACATGAATGTTGAAAAATGTATTTCATGTGCATACACACATCATTAGCAACATGCAAATATGCAATATAACATTATTAACTATGGTCAGCATGCTGGACATTACACCTCCATGGCTTATGTAACTTATAAATAGAAGTTTGTACTTGTTGACCCCCCTCACCCATTTTGCCCATCCCCAACTTTCCCCCTCCGGCAACCACCAATATGTTCCTGTGTCTCTGAGCTTCTTTAATGAGTTAAAAAGTATCACTTATAAAAGGAGAGCAAAACATTATATTCAAAGGTGAAAGCCGAAAAACCTTCCCTGCAAAATCAGAACAAGAAAATCTGTCTCATTATCATTATTTCAGTTCATTGTTTTTCCTGATGGTCCTAGGAAATGCAATAAGCTCAGAAGAGTTTAAGAATTAGAAACAGAAAAAAGAAACATTTCATTCCTCACAGGTGATATAGTATTATTAAAAAATAGGAAAGTTCAACAAAGTTGCCCAATATATGTCAGTTGAATTTCAATATACCAACATAATGAGTTAAATGTATAACATTACAAAAAACTATTTAAAATAGCAATACATTCCTTACATTTCTAGAAGTTAACCTAAGAAAATATGCATGGAAACTTTACGATGAAATTATAAACTATATTAAAAATGTTTTAGATACCCTAGTAAAATAGAGACACATTCTATGTTCCTGCATAGGAATATAAAGTATCACAAATACACCAAGTACTTACAGTTCCTTTTTACAAAATTAATGGAATTCAAATCAATTTTAATACAAATTTTATGTATTTTAATAGGGTGTTTGTACACATAACTGATTCCAATATTTTGGCACAAGGCAAATAGTAAACAGCACAGTCCTGAAGAAGAACATGAAGGACTTCCCCAGTCGAATGTCGGGACTTATCATAAAGCTACTATAATTTTCAAGCCAGTGTTTGTTTGGCTTAGGGTTGCCAGTCTGTCCGAAAAAATAGGATAATGGTCCTGGAAACAGAACTGGTAATGCAAATAAGCATGGGAAGAATGACTGTTCTGAGTTTTCCTGCAATGATTGGTACTCCACATTAAAAGACCAAAGGAGAAATAAAGGGTTGGAAGGATTCTGTGCAGAGTAAATACTAAGAAACTATTTCATAGGCAACTGGCAGCAGCAAATGTTTTTAAGCAGAAGAGTGGTATGATTTGCCTCCTATTTTGAAACAGTTACTTCCTATTCTTGTGGGTGACTATTACAGGAATTTCACAGACAATTTGTTTTCATTTGCTGGTAAAAGGAAAATATTGTGATCACAGGTGTTGTGCATCCTTTTAAAAAGATGGTTAATTGCTTTCAGAAAAAAGAATTATTCAACTATTTGACTAGTTTTCTCTCAGCTTTCCTTGCAATCATCTGTTTTCTTAAAACCTGCCTCCGAGGCTCATATTTATTATAAATGACCTTCGGCCACACTGAGGTGTCTCTGCCAACCTCAAACTGGTCGCTCTGGCCTTCCTTTTCAGTATCGTTTATTTTGTAAATTCCCTTTTTTGTGTGCATTATACGATTAATGCTTGCCTTATGTATTATCATTGACTTACAGTCCAGGGACTAATCAATCTGTGAAAAATCTATGAAAAAACAAATATTTCATCATTTATTTTGAAATACGTTTTGTTCCTACAAAAACGTTCTCAAATCACATAAATCTTTAAATTGCCAGGAAAAATGTTAACATTTTAAGAAGCATGAATAAAGTATTTAACAAAACCTAACATATCTGAACAGTGGGTAAATATTAATTTTCTTTCTTTTTCCTGCATTATCCGTAGATATTAAGCTAATTGAGATTAATTTAAGTGGATTATGTAAAGTTGGATTTTAGGGTGAATCAGACACATTTGGTAGAATGTGGAAGTCTAAAGTATTAAACTTGGAGAGTATTTTGTAATAATAAGTGTAAGCTCTTCTTTCCAGAAATAAAATAGGTGAAGAGAACCAAATCACAGAGAGTTTTTCTCGTTGCTGGTGTGCTTATTAGTAGAATCGAGACTCATCATAGGTTTCCTAATGAACCGTCCAGTGAACCCTCCTATATGAATTACATTTAATTTGTACCTATAGTCTTTTATCAAATTAATACTTCATTTAACAGAAAATTGTGTACACACACATCACAAATGTCCACTATTATTTCCTAGATATAATTTCTAAGATCTGTGAAATAAGCAACGGTCATTTTGCATTTTAGTTGTGAATTATATCTTAACATTTAGCTAGGGATATATATATATATATATATATATATATATAATCACTCTTCTTTCAATGATTACTCATGGATTATACTGATATTGAAAATAATCTACTAGAAGTAGGGTTAAATATTTTTTCTTTACTTAAACTAGTCATTACAGAGTCATTATGAAACTATCAGTCTTGTAGAAAAGCTTGGTGTTTAATTATCCTCTCATAAGATCCCAACTTTCACATTTAACCTTATACATAGAACACTAACCATAAAAAAGACTGTTCTTTAAAATCTATGTAGTATTTTCTGATCTTCTAACCCCAAACTCAAAAAATGGCTCAAGATTTTTCATAAGAATCTTTTACTTTTTCTGTGTATTTGTTTTATTGAAAGGAAAACATTAGTTTTATGTTGTTTATTCTAATTTAAATATTTATTTTTTTCCTGAAAACTGCATTATTGACTTTTTTCTAGAGTATATTTACTTCCTTATTCCTTCACACTTTTTAAAACCCCTCTTTTTGTGCAGTGGAGGAGGTCAGGGATATTGACTCCTGATTTTTCATCTAAACATCTTTGAAGTTTTCTTTGGCTTCAGGTGGTAGGAGTGGCTATGGATCAGGGTGCCCTGAAAATTCAAATAATTATGAGTCAAAAAAATTTGGCACCTGCCCACCTAGCAAGAGCAGCCAAATTTCAAGTAAAATTTTTAGTGGTTACACTCTCTCATACTCAGTATGTGCCATTAGAAATGAAGTCAAGAGGTAACCTCTCAGAAGGAGTAGCAGAGGGAGGACACTGGAGACGAAAGTTAAAGCCTCTAGTTCGTACATGCAGTTGAGCCTTCTGAGCCTTAGTCCAACAGTCAGATATTAACTATGGAAGGACTCATAGATCTGAGGGTGCATGGGTTTGATCTCGAAGTATTCCTCCTAACAGAACACCAGCTTGGTCCACTGTGACCCGTGCCCACAGCTCTCAGTGGGAATTGACCCCATCCTCGTCTTTCATGGAGGCCTTGACTGGCGACCCAGTTCTAGCCAACTACCTGTTAGGAAACATTCATTTTATGCTTGGGAAAGGTCTTCTTCCTCTTTTGAAAACACAGGGAACTGAGAAGTGGACATGAATGAGGAAGTATGTCACTTAAACTACCAGTAGCCACTATATGAAATTGAGAGAAAAGCAAGCCTCTGATTAAAGCTCTCTTTGTCAACAGCAGAATGGAGAGACAGAAGAATCCTAGGTATTTTATGAGAAGCCAGCTAGCCTTTTGTGTATACAAACATTCATTTGGAAGCGCACCCTACTCTTGAACCTCTTCTTACTTAAGCCATTGAATTATTTAGTGCTGGAGCTTTTTGAAATTGGGCTTTCTGGTTATTTGTACTAAAAGCATACAGACTCATTCAGAGATATAATTATAATATTAGGGCATAAAATGCAGATAAAGAATTTTCTATTTGGAAAAATGAAAACCCGGAGGCAAAAACAATTTAATTCTGAATAGTGAAAAATATATGGAATTATTCATTTGCACTAGCCCAATCATTTTCAACATTTTTCATCTCATGACATACATAAACTAATTACTAAAATCCTATGGTACAACAAAAATATATTATTTTTTGCCAATCTGACAAAAAATAGGTATAATTTTGATTCATTCACACCAAGTGCCAATTATATTGGCTGTTGTCATTTTTTTATTAGATAATCTAAGGGAAAACAAGTCAGTACCCCTAACTAAATTGTCAGGTATTGCATGTTTTAATAATTGTACTGACACACCAGTGTGCTGTGGCGCACTGGCTGAAAATCACTGCACTAGCCCATCTTTACTGGAAATAACCTCTATGGTTTTCTTAACATTGTCATTCTTTTTATTTAAGATTTTTGCTAGGGAAGTGTAAAATGGGATGTGTATTCATGCATCTGCATAGGAAACACTACAAATATGGTCTAATACTCTGGATGAAAAATTTCCTGATTTTTTAATCCAAACATAACAGCACATAATTTTCCAAGTACACTTAAACGAAAGCAATTATATTTTTCATAACAGATAGTAAGTGATTTACATGCTTAAGAAAATCAGTCACTTGGAATAAAATAATGAACCAAACATATATAGCTCTTGACCTCATGTAGTTGACCAATAAGTAAATGTGTGGGTTTTACACAGAGCAGTGATCACATGATGACAAAGCCACTTAATTTTAAAAAATTTTGTCTATAAAATTATATATCCTAAAATAATTAAATTAAACAAGTTGTTGAGTTTGCTATTGTTTGGACAATATGTTCCTTCAAAGCATTTAAAATATATAGTACTTTTTTTTTTTTCACCAATGTTGGGTATATTCATGTTGTAATATTAGTCTTTGTCTGAAAATATTTTCAACTCACATTTTGAACTTGTAAGTCAAATGAATATTTGACTTCATTCCCAATTCACTCAAATAAATGACTAAAACCTTTTAAAATCATTTAATGTATGAAATTCTATTGAACCATGCCTTTAATATCATATTAAAACTTTACAAGGAAGAGGATTATTTAAGGGTCCAAATCTTTGCATTAGTGTTTTCAGAGTAATATCAAGCAAGAGGCCCCCAAAATACCTCCCAACTTGAACATTCTTTGATTCTGTGGTTTATTTTTGAGGAGTTACCGGAAAATGAGCTACTGCCTATAGAAGAGCAGGTATGGAAACTCTAGTAGCTCAGTGAGCGACTAACTCTGACTTCTAATTAAAGTCCGTTTAATAAAAGCTGCTGAGCTGCCTTGAAAAAGAAACTTTACAAGGAAGAAATATCTGTCTCTATCACAAATACAACTAAAACAATTAGATTGTCAAAATTCAAAGAACATTGTTAATATTTTCAGTTTGGGGCCCACCTTCTCTAATTATGTATTGATAAAAAACATACATATGCTTTTGATTTGTCTACAAAGCACAAATGTTTTCTGGCAGTATTTTGAGCCTTTTTATTTCTGGTTAAAAGGAAAAATTTCTTTGAGGTTTAACCGATTGTTCTTGTAGGTTTTTGTTTTATTTTTTTTTTGGTTTTTTTTACGAGTTTGAAAACTTAGCACAATTGAGTACCATATAATATAAATGTATAATATAAATGTGCACTTTTTGCCCAAATTTTTGAGGGGAAAATAAGGAGGTGCATTATACATGGATATAATGATTACATACCATAGGCATAATCATTCTGTGTATAATTCACACACAAAAAAATGTGGGTGTGCATTATACACAACAAAAGATGCTATTTTAAAACTTTATTAAAAATTTAAAATAACAAAAATCCTTCATACAGAATATAAAATTTATAGAAGTTTTATAGTAAAGATTTTAAAAAGATCTAACCTTGATGGACAGCAAACTAAAACTCACAGTTTCATGAATAATCTCTTCTATTAATTATAAAAGAATAAGCAATTTGGAAGTTTTGAAGGAGAGACAGTATCAGTGTGCATGTGTGTATGTCACAGAAGGAGGGGAGGAAAGGAGAAAGTGAAAGAAAGGAGGTACTCAAACCCATTGCTGTAGGAATATCAACCAATAGTGATCAATTATATATTTATCAAATAAAACATTTAATAATATAAAATTATTAACACTGTATTCAGAGAAATAAGCTAACTAGTTTTCATTAAATCAAAAATAAACAAACAAACATTGTATATTTACATCGTGAATTTACATAGCAGAAAGAAGGAAGGAATCCTACCCTCATGACAGGATGGATGGAACTGGAGACCATTATGCTAAATGAAAGAAGCCAGGTGGTGAAAGACAAAAACCATGTGATCTCAAGTAGAACCTAATCAACAAAACGGACTAGTGAGCAAAACAGAGCCAGAGACATGGAAATAAAGAACAAACTGACAGTGACCAGAAGGGAGGGAGGAGGGGGATAACATGAAAACAGGAAAAGGGTCAAGTCAAGAGACATGTGAAAAGGGCCCACAGACAGAGACAACGGGGAGGATGATTGAATGTGGGAGGTGGGGGTGGATAGAGCAGGGAAGGGTAATGGGGGGAAAATGGGGACAACTGTAATTGAACAATTTAAAAAATGTTATTAAATAGAGAAAAAAGAATAAATGGCTAAAAAATTTTTAAATCATATATTTATTTTTAAAAAGTAAATGAAACAATAAATACAAAAAATAAAAAAGTAGGTGATTATTCTTGGCTAAAAAAGACTAAGAAGATAAAACAACTAAATACAATGCATGAGTCTTGACTGGGGAAAAAATTTAAATAAATAAATAAGTAAATACATTTTAGAAATTGAATGTCAAAGTATTTTGCTCAAAATATCTCCATATTTTACTTGAAAAGTTAAGGATAATTAAAATATAATCATTCAGAAGGTAAAAGAAAAAAGAAAGAAAATGAGAGATTTTCTAAAGAAGTTCTGATAATATAGTGCTGTTACAAAAGGGTGACAGTTCCTTTAATCCCAATTATCTCTATCAGCACTCAGAGCAACCCAATCAAATTAATAATAATGACATAAATCATTATTTTATATCCACATCTTACATATGTAGTGAGTGATAGTTTTAGAAACTGTTCCTATTTCTGTTGACTCGTAACATAAAATCTAAGTAAAAGCACTGTTGAAGAGTAATCATCTAGACATCTGTGCCTTTCAATGACATTTAATCATGGAACCCTCAATATAGAAATTATGACAAACCACTGTGACTGTAGCAAAGGAAATATGTACCCAGTCTTGTAACAGGCAGGAAAGGGTCAAGTGAGGGCCATTTCAGAGAACCTTATGCTAATGGTAATAATATGACACCCAACTCTTGAACATTCTATTCCAAACTAAATTGCATTTTTTTTCTGATCCCACAGATTTCAGTTATCTTTATTATTATTGGAGATTCCTATCTAGAATTTCAAAATATATTTTTAAATCCACAAAATAACATCTCCCTATAATTTCATACCTTCAACTCCTGTGGACTCATGTTCTATATCAAGCAAGACTCAAATTTAGTAGATGGATTTTTTATCCAATTATTTATTGAAAATGGTACTTTACAGGTAAGCCATTAAATTTATTTAATTTAAAGTAAATTTTAGAAATTTATTCTAATTTTTTCTTTAACATAGCTCATATATATAATTTTGTACAATGTCTGATACCACAAATAAATGTCAAACAGACATAAAAGATTAAGAGTAGTAGCAGCCTTTTTATTCAGTTGTGCATTTGTTCAGTCATTCATTGAATATTTATTTGTTATCATTCACTTTGCTAGGTTCTAAAGATTCAATGGTAAATAAAACACACTTTGTTCATCTAATATTGCTTCCAATTTATTACAAATGATAATAACACATGACATCAGAGCAAGAATAGGATATTAGAATAAATTATCAAACATCAATCTGACCTGAGATAAAATTTACTGATCTCTGCTGTACAGATTTTTTTTAACTAAGACCAGAAATTTCCATTAGTCTTAAAATGAGTGGAAAAAATAGAGACCAAATGTAAGAAATTATAAAGAAAACATAATATTGAGCATTGGTCCTGTTCAGAATGTTTCCTCTTAGCATGTTTTTCTGCTGCTAACTCAACTGCTGCAGCTGGGTGCCTGTCTTAGCCTGTCCCTTGTACCCCTGTGGACATCTCCAATCAGAGACATTTGGAGGAATGTCCAGAGACTTATCAGAATTTTGGGTGAAAAAATAATGGATTAGGAGACTTTTTGCACTTTCAAATGAATAAAAATAAATTTGATAGGTTAAACCAAGACATTTAGGAATGGTAAAATGTAATGGGTGAAGAGAAGTGTAGAATTTCTTCCAAGCTTTATGACAAAGAAAGGCTATGTATTGACACATATGGAATAATAATTCCTATTATTTATTGAATTACAATTATGTGTCAGGCTCCATCTTAAAAAATTCATTAAGATCATGGACTCTGGAGCTAGACTGTCAGAGTTTGAATACCAGCTCTGCTCCTTAAGAGCTCTGAGACCTTGCAAGAAACTTAAGGGTTTTGTACTTAAATTTACTTATAAAACGAGGGTAATACAAGTTGTTGTGAGGCTTAACTTATTAAATTAGTAAGTACTGTAAAGTGTATGCAATGCACTGAGATAGTAAGGCATAAAAACTCTTGAAGGATGCCTGTGACATATGAATCAAATGTGAGGGTTATGTATTTTCTCTTTGCATCTCATAAGGATCCTGTGGACCAACTAAGGCTCTGAGAGCCTGGTATTATACACGCTCTTCAGTCTCTTGTAAGGGCAGTAGATCAAGAATTTTTACTCTGTTTCAATACAAAAATCTATGTTCTTTCCACTCACATCACTGCTCCCTTGTAAGGATTTAAAGAAAATTTCAGCATTACTCTATATTTATGATTTTAAGATTTTCCTTGTTCCTCTATGATTTGCGAGACTGTGCTCTAATTTTATGTATTCCAAAAGTATAATCATAAGGGGAATATATTTACATTACAATTTTAACAAAAAGACATATTTATTGTTAAACTTTTATGACCATTATAATTTAAGACCTATTCAAATTCTAGAAATGCAGAATATTAATCAAATTTTCTTTAAAAATTTAAACTTTAAAGTTTTATTTATCTGACTTAATTTTTAAAATATTTTATTGGCCTTTTTCTAATAACAAGTGATAAGTAGATAGATCTTCCATTCGGGACTCAAATATCAACCCTCCCCCAGCCCCCACCAACTTACTAGCTGTGTCACAAATCATTGTGTCTCTCTGTCTGGGGGCAAATGACCACCTCACTTTCCACCTCAGTTTAGTGGAGATAATCAAAGGATAATTCCTTTTTCATACATTTTTATTTGTTTGCTTTTTCTTTTGTTTTGTAAGGAAACAATCAGTTGACACTTGTAAAGTGCTTTAAAAATCCATGATACAGAGTAATCAGTCAACAGCAGCAAACTCTGTGTTTTATACAATCAGAAAGGAGCTATTTATAATAAAAGAAAAATTGAAGTGAAAGTAATAGAATTTTTCATTTAATATTTTATATGTTTAATTTTGATATCCCCGAAGATAATAGAAATTAACAATTTAGTAGTACCTGAAAAATAATTTTCTTAAGTATTTTAACAAATTAAGGAGACTACTCTGCCCACATACACACACATTGTTGGCCAGCACATTATCATTTAAGCTTAAATAACTATCATAACTAACAATACAGATTTCAAGTGTTACACATAAGAAACAGATAAATTATTATCTCTACTATCAAAAATATTAAATGTATTCTTCAGTAACTTTGGTTGTATACTGGATTCAGTAACAAGCAGTGAATTTGACTTAGTTTCATGTGGCTTGAGAAGAATGTATAGCTGAATATTATGCATCTTATTTTCCTGTAAAGTGCATATAGGTGTATTGTTTTTGAAAATCTCAATACTGTTTGAAGTATTTCTTAAAGTGAGCCTGAAGCAGATAATTTTAGGAAGGAAAGGAACCTTTTGCAATGCCCAAATATCATTAAAAATTAAAATACATAGCATTATATTTACCTTTGGACTACATATGGGAAGACTTAGGTAGATCAATTTAATATAGCTGGATAATAGGAGTTACAAAACACTATGCAACTATTTTTATTTAACTTACATATGAATTACTGATGTCTTATAGATATAATAAAGAGTAGAAAGCCTTTTTCTGGGAAAGACTAGCCACCAGTATATATTCAGACACAAGCTGTTAGAAAATAAATATGCTATGGGGCCCACTCATGAAATTCCCAGGGATGTCTGGTCAAACATACCAGTAGTAGACCTGATTTGCCCTTTTTAAACTATAACTCAATTGGCCCAATTAGCGATAATCGTACAAACGACCATAGGCCTTCTCAAACCTTAGAAAGCTTAGAATGTGTAGTTAACCCTCATAATCTTTAAGTTTCCATTCCTGTGACATTCACTTCTAGATTGTATTCACTGGTCTTTGCATTGCCCAGTTGCTAGTATCTAAGGAAAATTACCAATAATACTTCTCCTGCTGGCAGAAGAAGCTGCCTTTCTCAACCAGATTCCCCAGAATACTGGAAAAGAAACCTAAAGGGCGTGAGTGTGTGTGTGTACACATGTGTGATGTATACAAGCATATGTCTGTAACTTACACATTTATGTATTTAATTCTTGCGCTTATTAGTTGTATACCTTAAGCTGTTACTCCTCTTTGAGTTTCAGATTTCTTGTCTCACTAACACAATAAAAAAATTGGTGAATTGTGAAGTCCAGTGCACATATAAGTTGTTAATTTCACACGGAAAAACTAAGGAAAATTGTTTCTCCCATAGTACTACTTTTTTTGTGCTGGTGAAGCAAAATTGAAAAGCATTAACATTTCTATTAAGGTGGATGATGGACAAGAGTATTCACTGCTTCTCAGGTAATATATACTTATTTTCTTTTCCACTTCATCTTTTAAGCAGCAAAGACTTCCTCTGGGTATTGTTCTTGCCATTTTAAAGTGGAGGTTATCCTGATTAGTATTCACATGTACTTGTATATGAATAAATGTTTATCAAATCATTTTGCCTTTTCTATATGTCCTTAATTAGTACTGTGGAAAGAATGTTATAAGGGCCATGTTATCAACAATCTTACATAAGCAGATTTACAAAAAAGCCATGAAAGCCTAATATTATTTTCCACTTACAGAAATAATAAAAACAAACTGTTTTTTTATTTCTTTTGATATCAAAATAAAACATATGTACCATAGGAAATTTGGAACATCCAGAAGAACCATAAATAAGCCATTGAAATGATCCATTTTGCCACGGTCAAACTAGAATAATTATTGTTAACATATTATATTCTCAAAGGCTATGTTTGATGGTGACTGTGTCCCCAAATCCCCACAAACATCAGAATTTACCAGTCTGATAAGTGAAAATGACATTTGCCCTGATTTGGCCTTCTTTGATTTTTTGTAAGGTTTAAGTTTTAATAAAAGATTTAAGTACCTTTTTATAATGTGTTTTGACTCTTCCACCTTTAAGTGATGTTTTAAAACATATACCACAATCCTTGTCCATTATGTAGACTGAAATAAATTATTTTGTTATAAAAATAGATTACTTATTAAAAATCATTACTTAAAGCTAATAAAGAAGAGAGTAAAGAGCCCTAAACAGAGATTGAGAAATAAGATAAAGGAGAGGTTTTAAGGAAGTTCTACCTTCCTTAGATCAGAACTATCTAAATCTTATCTGGAATATAGATTCTTAAGAATATTAACCAAAAAACAGTCTGTTATCAACAAAACTGAAGAAAGGCTACATCAAATATACTTCTCCTGACTACTCAAAATGCACATGAGCATTTTAAGACCTCTGAGATCCTGTTTAATAAAGTCTCACATTTTTTGCTTAACTTGAAACGGAAACAGAGCCCTTAACTTTTTTTTCTTTTTTTTAGCATTTCAAACTATTGATTAACCAGTATTGGGGCAATGCACTATGGGAAATGCTGTTTTAGCCAAGGTGAAACTTTTTCTCTGGACAGAGAGACTGCCATCATCTAGAGGAACAGCAGGTGTGTGAGCATTGGGGCAGCAGTAGGAATCATCACAGAAGATACATTTTGGCTCCTAAGAAAACAAAAAGACATATGAGAGGTGATGGGAGAGACAGAGAGGTGCACCAGAAAAAGCTGTTCTGGTCTGGGGTGCATTGGAAAAAGTTTAAAAAGTAAATGAGAACACAGCAACTATAGTTACAGCTCATTAAATGCTCATTTTTGTCCAGTAGTAATTCTATTACATATATGAATTTTTGTTTCAAAAAGCAAATTTAATTATTATCCACATTCCCAGTTGGAAAACTGAAAGATAAAGAGATTAAACACAGAAAATAACATAGAAACAGTACAGTTCCAAGGCTACTCTTACTCCAAAACCTATGAATAACTTTTACCTCATGATTCCTCTGACCCATGCTGTAGAAAATACAATTTGATCTCTTATTTTCTCCTACCCTAAAACAACTGCTATATGTTCAAGATAAGATAAAGATAAGAATTATAAATTACCTTCCCAGTAAGCAAAACGGATAGCAGCAAGAGCAATATTATTTAGCCCACATTCAATTACTACCATGTGCCACATGCTTTACAAACACGTAACTGTATCCAGTCATTGGAAAATTCATAGTGGCCATTGGATTGGTTAGGTCAGGGTGCTCTCACAACCTACCACAGACAATGTGGCTTCAACAACGGAAATTTAGTCTAAGATGAAGGTATTGGCAGAATTTTTTTTCCTCAGGGCCTCTCTCCTTGGCTTGTAGATACTGTCTTCTCCCTGTGTCTTCATATCATATTCCTCAATGTGTATTTTTGTCCTAATTTCCTCTTAGAAGGACACCCATCATACTGGATTAGATTTCACTTAATGATCTCATTTTAACTTATTTCTTTGAAGACCCTGTCTTCAAACATAGTCACATTCTGAAGTGAGGGTTCGGATGGACTTCGACATAAGAATTTCGGGGACATAATTCAGACCATAACATTCCTTTGCACATTGGAAAGCTTAGACTCAGAGAAGGTAGCCATCTTTCTTAAGATCACATTGTTATTCTGTGGGAGGGCAAGGCTAGAACACCCATCTCTTGCCTCCTGACCTAATAATATTTCCTACTACAATGTGTGTAGTCTACATTTTAAAAGTGACAACATATTATGTAAAGTGTTCTTAAAAGAAACATTAAATGTGATACATTTTTAAAAAGCCGCAAGAATACCTGTTTTTCACTATCGTCATCACATGTCACTTTTAAGGACATTTAATAACAAAAATATCACTTTCCTTTGTTATATATTTTTTTGCAATTCATATCCACTGTTGCTTTTTATTTTTACCAGAAAGTAGCTGATATCCTATCTATACCTGGTCTAAATTATCTCTGTTCAGAAATACTTCTTCACAGGTCCTTGGTTTTGTTTTGTTTTTTAAGTAATGGAAAATTTCTAGAAATCTTTTTTTCTAGATTATCATATATAACTAACAATGAGAGTGGTGATCTATTAACTTTAGTTCTCTGTACTGTATAGAGGGGAAAATGGTAATGGAAAACATAATAAAAATAATAAACAAACTTCTAGAAGTAAAAAGAAAAAAGTTCAATTTTACATTTAATTCAGTTAAAGAATACTGTGGTCATATTTTTTTGACCATTAACGTACTCTTTAAAGTAAAGGTAAATTGTATGCACACATTTCATTCCCAGCTCTACACTCCTTCACCTTGTTTCTGTTGACAGATGACATTCTCTTTGATTAGGAGTGTAGGAGAAGCATCCTTCTTCACATGCTCTTGTGAAATTCTGAGGAAAAGAACAACAAAGTTGTGCTAGTCCCATGATGAAGGGCTTTCTCAGAAAGGGTGAAACAGATATCCTCCATGAAAAATAACTGAGTTCGTTATTTTTTAGAACAAGGAATGACAATGTGTTCTGCAGAGTAACATGGCCCTTTTGAAAAAGAAACGTGTGATTGCTTAACCTAACAAAAGCAGGAATGAAAATAGGAGCTTCACTAAGGTGAAATATACAGTGGCATAATAAAGATACTAAAAATACACATATTGAAAACTATTTAGTCAGAAGTTAGCTATAGCTATTGCTCATCTTGTAATGAAAGGGGGACCGAGCAATTATGTTAAGCTGCTGAACAACAGCATGTAGTATATCAAGAGGGAAAACAAACACCAATAGGTATGCATTTGTCACCCACTCTTAAAAACCGTGGGTGTATGCAAACTCGAGGTGTCGAGAGATTAAGATAGGAATATAGTCTATGGCAAACACAAATATGACAGTGTAATGTTGTACTTTATCTGTGTCTGTTATATTTATAATATGTATGAGCCATTAACTATGTTATTAATGTACCATATGTTACTTGGATTATCATAAACATCATTGAATATTTCCATTATATGACATATAATTATATATAACATTATATTATATTAAATTAACATATACACACACACACACACGCACATATATATGATCACACCCAATTTAAAGTCCAAATTAACATCTACCTTAGTTATTTAAGAGACATAAGATTTGGAATTCAAAGACAGAAATAAATTGGGCTCTTCTGACCTTGTCAATTATAGGACTAAAGTGTTTTTTTTAAGTGTATACCATTAAAAATGCATCCATGCCCTGAAAAAGAAATAATGTATATCTGAGACCATTTAGGTTGGAAAGAGTGAGGATAGGCTCTGCAAATACCATGGTGGTCAGTTTGTTTAGGTCATTGAATGCCACAATAAGAACTATGAACTATTTTGTATGTGATATTGACCTATTGGAAAGTTTTTAAGTAAGGGAGCACATAATATCAGTTAAGTATTCACATTCCTTAACAGGGTATACTAGACTACAGAATACAAATGGATGCTAAATTTCTGCACCTCTCAAGATCCACTCTGCAGTCTCTTCCTCTCTACTCTGACCTTTGACACTGGTCTCTGTAGATTACATTAATGGACTCTGGTATGCATTGAATTGCATCCCCACAAAATTCATGTTTTGAAGCCCTAACCTTCAATATCTAAGAATGTGATCTTATTTTGAGAAAGTCTTTAAAGAAGTAATCATGTTAAACTGAAGACATTAGTGTGAGCCCCAATCCAATATGACCAGTATTCCTATAAAAAGGGAAATTAGGACACAGAGAGGATAGCAAATCATATCAGGATAATGTTCCCTTGGCCTTGTGTGGTGTCCCAGAGGCTGACTCACTCCCTCCAGTGAAGGTCTAGGCTCTTGGCAGATAACTCTTTCCCCCAGGGTCTGGTAACTTCTTTCTTTCTAGTAGCATTTAGATATAAAAATGGTTTCAGAGGAACTGTAATATGTTGTGGTCCTGGAATATTACACTATGCTATGTGGTTTTCCTACCCCCGAGCATATCTTTGAAAAGAGTTCACTATTCAACTATATTCTAGTTATGTTAATTTAAATATGCCGTATGTTTTTGGCTGAAAATGTGAGTCTCCTCCAGTCAGCATAGCAGAACATGAGCGGAGGTTTAATAGGGGTAGGCCTAGAAATGGCACATCTCACTTCTCTTAGCGCTTTGTTAACCATAAATTATTCCTGTGCACACAGCAAATTACGAAGTGTGCTAGGAAAGGTTTTTAGTATTGTACCTAGGAAGAAGAGAAATCAGCTAAAACAATGGGGAGTAGACAAGATGAGAAATGTATCCAAGGGAAAATAAGATAACTGCCTTTGGAGATAAAGACAAAAAATAATCAGTAAACAAAGTTTATAACACTTAGTAGTTTAATTTAAACGACAGCACTTATATTTATTTTAATTTTGGCTCTGAATGGGCTATTGGACTGCTTCTAAGAAGAGGATAGAAATTAATATATATACTGTTTATTCATTATTTATAACTTGCTCAAAAATGCATGTAGTATCACATTACATGATATAAATAATTCTTCATTTCATTGTCTTTCTGTGACTTAAATTATCCCAACAGATAGCTATCTTACTTAAAGTATGGTTGCACAATGCTTAGGAATGATAAATTATTGTATCATAAACCTTGAACTTCTTATCGAGTGGTATAAAATATTATTAAAATGCAGAAAATTATATATTTATAACAGCAGTCTGAAAGAAATAAATTATTTTGTATATGTTTTATTATATCTACACATACATATTATTTTATATATAAATGATCTAATAGTCTCTCTTTATATACTGTATATATGAACATATATATAGAGAGAGAGAGACAGTGAGGGTATGGTTACCTAAGCATCAAAGCTTTGCACTTCCTTTGAAGATATAAATAATAAAGCCGAGGACTTGACATGGGTCAGCCAGAGGAGAGTGCTCTGGCTCCGAGAGCTGGAGAACCGGCGAGGTGGAAAAGGAAAGAAAGAAGCCATGTAACCACTTTTTTAAAAAATAAAGATTTTTTTCTCTAATGAAATGTGTACATTAATTCATTAATCTTTTCATTAACCACTGTCAGTAGTATCAAGAAAAACATGCCAATGGAATAATGATTTTACTTCAACTTGAACAAAATAAAGAATGAACAATTGATTTTAATCCAAAAACAATATTTATAAACCCAGCAAAATGCCTCTCTAACAAAAATCTAATTTATTTTCCCTCCAAATAGTATATATTAATTCAACCAAAAACAGTGAAATTTTGTCATTTAAATTTGGACATGAGACTTTTAAAATGTAATCTACATGGGCCAGTTACTATAATTAGGAATTAAGCATTTTTAAAGTTATAATTTTAAACTCAGTTTATATACTCCAAAAATTGATTACCAATTACCTTTAGAAACTATTTGAAAACAGAAGTTAAAATAATTATACATTTAAAATTTGGATATTTCCCATTATTTTACTGGAATACCTGAAAACATACTATGTATTACAAAATTGCTGAAATAAATCTCAAAGTTACTGCTAATATTCATAGTTTGTCAAAGCAGAGAAACACAGAGTAGTTTCAGTTGTACTTAACGTGGGCATTAAACATCAGAGTTTGTCTAGTTTTTTCCTTAAGTATGGCATTAGTCACTACTCTATGGGACTTTGGGCTAAAACTTGGCAGCTGATGCTCAGCCTGGAGGTCACTGAACTTTCAGCATTTTTGGAATATTTTTGGTGGGATCATCAGCAGAAGGTTCAGACATCACCACAGACAGCATTCTGCAGCTGTGTGCAGGCACATTTATAGGGAAACTGTTACATCCAGGCATTATACCACATGTTCAGGACATAAAAACAAAATATTCAAAAGACAAAAGCCTGAGTTCTTCTCTTTCCAAAAAAAAAATTTTTTTTTCTGAGCACTTTTTTAAAAAAGGTAGTATTATAGTCTAGAAATAGATGAAATCATGGAGTTGGCTTCATTCTTTCAAATGCTTGCTGCTGATAAGCAAAGAATTGATGAATGAATCTTAACAACTCAGTGTCAACTACTGAGCCATCCAAATGGTTTAGAGGCTCATCTTCCTGTGGAAACAAACACTACCATAGCATAAAAATAGATTTCAATAGGTAACAATGGATTACACATGTCTTAATTTGAACTGAAATCTGCCTTGCTTTAGATCTTGATTTGTACTTTCCCCTGATAAGAGAGACTGGCATAAATGAATTAGACTTAAAAGCCTGATTACGAGAATATTTCGGCTGCATAATATACGACTTGACTCACGGCCTTTGTGGGTTGCCTTATTTTCTCTTAACTTTGCCAGAAGGTGAACTATGTCTCCTATGCTAATATAAACATACTGAAAACAAACAGAGTCTGGATAGGTAATAATTTTAATATCACATAAAAGAAAACAGATACTAAAGAAAGGTCTTATTAAATAGATAAAGCCAAGTTATACTAATCACAATTTGGCAAAACTTTTCTGTTAAATATTCAAGTGTATATGCAAAGATTAGTGTTATTTTAGTTAGAGAAACTTGAAATATTGAAGACAATTATTAAATAACAAATTTTAATTCTCATGAACTTGAAATATGAGTATTCACTTAGGTATGTTTTGAAAGGCTAGATACATGACACTCTGAATTTAAATCTTCATAACATTTTTTTAAGTCGACCACCACAGTGAAATTAACTTACCGAATCAGTAAATGTAAGGAAGGATGAATGTTGGGAGTCAATTGTATGTTAGGAAGTGAACTCACTTTTGAGAAACATTTAAAGTAATCATCATTATTATTTCTGAAAATTAACACAATTCAACTCCTCTCACAAATGTAAGTGAAACATGACTTAATTTTACTTAGTATCATTTCTTTATTAATTGAAAGTGATATTGTAGAAAGGAGGTTCAGAGCACAACTAATATAAACTTTAATGTGGATTCTCATTTTATGTTCATGGGTATGAGCTCAATTACAAGCCAATCTATATTTGCTTTTTTTAATTTTAATTTTTTAAATTAATTAAATTTATTGGTGCGACGTTGGTTGATAAAATTATATAGGTTTCATGTGTACATTTCCTTGGTACATGACCTGTACATCGTATTGTGTGCCCACCAACCAAAGTCAAATCACCTTTCATCACTATATATTTAAAGATGATGTACATGCATATATATTTGCTTTATTTAGTTGTATATTACCAGTTTTAAAATGTGTAACAGTTTTCTGTTAACATCAACCTCTTCAGAAAGGATAGCCAATTATCTTTTTCTAGTACTGCCTTTTTTATAACTGAGTATATGGAAGATAACATGCTTTAAGTTAAATGAATATAACAATAGCAAAGTTAAGTTTCAAAGCATTCTAATTGGGAAGTCTGGCATGCTTCCAAAAGGGTCTTCACAGTTCATTTACTAGAGCCCACATGGCATAATGTGGTCTGTATATAATTTAGATTGTACACACGAATCTCTCTCCAAGTCAACATTCTCTAAATTTGTCAATTACCTGCTGCTTGGCTTATTCTCTGTGTGACCTTGTAGTTTGCTTTAATTGTTAAAGCCTCATTGATCACCACATGTCATTAGAAATGAATACATTAAGGCTGCATCCATAGATTCGGTAGCAGAAAAATTCTAGAAACCATTAAAATGTTAATTCCTCAATAATCCTGTCCAAGGTGTTTATTTCTATGGGAACAAATCATTAATGACTAATTATGCTTCTGTGAAGAAACACTATGATAATGAATTTGTCCAAATTTAAGGCACAAAAATAATTTTTAAAAAAAGTTTAAACTTTTACAAGATTTTAATAAATGTTTGAAATAGCACAATACTATTGTATAAAAAGTTTATATAATTGAAGAAATTAGGTGTAGTGGTTCTCTGACTGTAAAAATAGCAAAAATAAAAAACAAAAAACAAAAAACAAAAAAACCCTCTAAATCCTAGAAAACCCAAGGAGTTAAACATAGCTGGAGACTTCCATTTGTTAAGCATGGATAGCAATGACATGGTAAGTCGCTTATTGGGGTAGTAGGGAAAGTTTATGAGAGAATGCCCTAAGTTAGAAGAAAAGGGTTCAAGAGGAACAGAATAGCCTCTCTTGCTACTTAAAGACTTGACCTACTTCTGCCCAAGGCCACCTCCTCCATTTGTACCCATTTCTTCTTCACCTTTCTTTCTTTCATTATCCATCTCTCTCTGCTGGATTATTACATGAAAAATAAAAGCAGACTTTAGAATATCCTGACTGCCACACAGCGTCCTTCCAGATTTTATATTACTTGTATTCTGCCCATCTTTAGAGCAGAACATCTCTAAAGTTTGCTACACATGGGAGTTCAATTTTGTTACCTGATATTTACCGTTCGATCTAATCCAATCTGGCTTCCATGGTTCCACAACCAACACAGCTTTTGTTAATATCAGCTATATCTAGGGAGTTTTGTCATGCAGACTGAAAACCTTTTTAGAGTAAAAAATGGGCTATTAATTATTACTTCAGAACAACCAGTATAAACAGGTACTATGTATGCAGAGCAAGACAGTGGTCACCCTCTATCATGCTTATGTTAAGAAAGTCAATAGACCAGTTCTGTCTTCATTGTAATAACTGTTTCAGTAGAACTCTGTCTTCTTGAAATCGTTTTCTCTTTCTGCTTTGAAAAGACTAAATTTTTGGCATTCTTCCTATCTCAGTGAGCAGTTTTTTCTTTCTGTTCTTAGATCTGTTCCACCTTAGAAATTTCTTCTGAATTCCAAACTCCTATATTTAAATTCATATTTCCTGATATCTTCTCTTGAAAGCCTGATTCCTATCTTAAACTAAACTTCTCCAAAATTAAAGTCCTGATCTCCTATCCTTCCAGTCCACCTTAATTCTCCATTCCCATCCCCATGGTCTTTCCTATTTCAGCAAATAACTGCCATTTACCAGTGTGTTGAGAATCACTTTGACTCTTCATTGCTTTATTCTTTATCTACAAGCCCTATCAAAAGGTCTTTCCCAAAATTTCATCTTTTTAAAGTGAATTTATTAGGGTGACTTTGGTTAATAAAATTATGTAGATCAGAACTACAAATCTGTAATACATTATCTGTGTATTGTGTGTTCATCATCCAAAGTTAAGTCTCCTTTAATCACCATTTATCCCCCCTTTACCCTCTTCAACATCCCTCCACTCCCCTTTCCTTCTGGTAATTACCATACTGTTTTCTGTGTCTGAGATGTTTTGTTTTGTTTTGTTTTATTTTTTGTGTTTTTTTTTTGCTTAATCTCTTTACCGTTTTCACCCAGCCCCAAAACCCTCCTCCCTCCTGACACTTGTCAGCCTGTTCTCAGTATCTATGAGTCTGTTTCTATTTTGTTTATTTTATTTTGTTCATTAGATCCCTCATATAAGTGAAATCATATGGTATTTGTCTTTCTCTGACTGGTTTATTTCACTTAGCATAAAAATAATTCATCTTTTTCTTATAAATTAAATTTATTGGGGTGACATTGGTTAATAAGATTATATAGGTTAAAGTTATACAATGCTGATGCATCATCTGCATAATTTATTATTATGCCCACCACCTAAAGCCAAATCTTCTGCCGTTGCAATATATTTGACCCCCTTTACCACTTACTATCCCCCCACTCCACTTGCCTCTGGTAACCGCCATATTGTTGTTTATGTCTATAAGTTTCTGTTTGTTTGTTTTTCTTGTTTGTTCATTTGTTGCTTTCAGTTTTATATCCCACATAAGTGAAATCACATGGTTCTTAACTTTCACCGTCTAACTTATTTCACATGAAATAATATTCTCAATATCCATGCATGTTGTTCCAAATGGCAGTATTTCATCTTTTCTTAAGGCTGAGTAATATTTCATACACACACACACACACACACACTCACACACACACACACACCATCTGGTGCAATTGCTTAATGTTAGTACGGTACTTATACAACAAAATTTCATCTTATATCTGTTCATTTTTCTCTGTGCCCTCTGAAACTGCCCTGTCCAAGTCTCCGCCAGCTTTTAATGGCAGTTCTTCACTGCCTGATTCTAAACAGTCTTCACGCTTTGGCCAGGGTGATTTAAGGTATACTGCATCAGATCACTTCTCTGAAGGATTTTCGGTGCCTCACCTTTACTTTCCTTGCCGCCGCTAACAAGGCCCTACACAATTGGGGTTCTGCATCTTCCTCCACCTCACCTAATACCAGCCTTCATCTACTGTCAATGTTCCATTCATTTTGACATCCTGTCACTTCTGGAACTCTCTAAAAAGCTTTTCTGCTTTACATCCTTTAATTTTACTGTTCCTCCCAACTGGAATATTGTGTCTTCCTCTTTAGCCTTTTCCTTCTCTCCCATCCTCATGTTGTTCTTCTCATGCATCCTTCTCTTTATTATTCAAGTTTCAAATTAAAAGCCATCTCATTGGCAACATCTCCTAAACTGTCTAAAACTGTGATAACACATAAGTGTTATGTCTCATAGCACCCATTTTCATCATGTAATTACTTGTTTTATGCTTTGATTTTCGCTATTTCTAACTGGACTGTAAGAATCATGGGTTCAGAGACCTATCTTGTTCCCTGGTGAATACATCTCTGGCACCTAGCACAGTAACTGGAACATAAGTAGTCAACTCAAAGGTACTAATAAGTACTTATTAGTACTTAATAATAATTAGTACTAGTGTATAATATACTAATAAGTACATTAAATAATGAATGAAAGGGAGGGATTAAACTTTATTTCATATCTCAGAGGTTTCCAGGTATTGAAGAGCAGAGAAAATTATCAGGGGAAGGAAGAAAATTGTAGAGGGGGCCATATCTGTTGTCTTAGGAAGAAGCAGAGTTTACAGTGAAGTAAAACAGAAGTAGTTTGGAGCTGCCAAAGAAATCAGAATTCCTTCTTGGGTAGGGTCCCTGGGCTTTCCAACCACCTAGACTCAGTTCCAAAATTTTCTCTGAAGTTACATGACATTGTTTGAATATTTACACTAATCTGGATACAACGTGATACATTATAGGCTTTAATATAGTGCCAGTATTTATATAATTAATATTTTAAATGAGTCCTATTTTTTTCCCCAAATATCCTAAAATATATCTTATTTCTAACAGATGCTTATGAAATTTACTTTATGTTCTTTTATCTATGTGCATGTTTGATTTAGGTTATAAACTGGCAACAACATGGAAATGGAGTTGATTTAGTTGAGTTATCATTACTGTGGTTATTTTAAATAAAGGAAGCCATTAACTTAACTTTGAGTCAAAGTTTATCCTGTAATATTTTACGGTTGAAGTGTATGTTAATTATTGAAAAACTCACTAAAATAGAAACTTAATTTTATTCAAATGTTTGAAAAATTTTAGAATAGCATTTAAAAGGAATGCAGAATGGAGGACCAAGTGCTAAAATAAATGTTTTCTTCCATAAGATTATAGCACTTAAGATAATCAAAAGTGATTACATTCATGTTTAATATATTTGAAAGTACCTTAAGTAACACAACCCCTTCAGAACTATACAAATTAGTAATCTCACTGGTGGACCTAGGGAACTTGAATTCTTAGCATATCTATTAAAGACAGACAGTTCTTCTTTTGGGATTATCATAACACCCCAAGAGCCATGACAGTTTTTTGTGAAATACTATTACCTCCCACATTTCTGTCAGTACTGAAGTCTAATTAGAAATCTTTTGATATAGCAAAAACTTATAGTTAAAATGTTTAGCTGCCTGAAATTAGAATGTGCATTCATTTTACAAAAGGGGATAAAATTGCTTAATATTCTGGATTTGAGGGCTACAAATTGATATGGATAGCCTATGACAACCTACTTGAAATGAATGTGGTTATACAATTGGATTGGCTTTCTTTTCAATCAGCTTTCATATCAGTAATGATTAATTCACTCAGAGAAAATATTCTAAAATTAACAGCTGAGTACTTTGAGAGTGGCAGCTTTGTTTATAAATTTTTATATTCTCAAGGCCTAAAAATTGCATTGCAGATAAATTAATAAATGTTTATTAAATAATTGATTGATTAAATGAATAAAATATTTTCAAAATAGGCATTTGACATTGTCAGAACCAAATTATTCTTTAAAAAAGAATAAAAGAAAAGAAAGCACTCTGTATACCTATAGTTCTAGTAGAAAATTATTACTTTTTAGAAAACAATTATAAAATATTACCTAGTCTATCTGTATGTAAAACAAACACTTTATTAGACATATTACTATGCCGGAGGAAAAATCTACACTATGAATGAAAATAATGGGTCTTCTCAGATCCACTTGTGAGGTGGCAGGAATATTAAACCAAGCAGTAACACAAGGTGAACATAGATATTATGTTCATAATTATTAACCTCTTGCTCCTTCACTGTAAGAACAATTAAGAACAAATTTATTAATAAGGTTACATTGCATTAATGTGATGATAATCATCATGTGAGAATTAGCTTCTGATACAAATTTTTCCCTGAATAGAAAGCAAAGCAGGAATCAAAGACACCACTAAGAAAATATTTTGCACTCAATCAGTCGAGTCTTCACAGCAGAAAATGCAGTATTTCCTTCCCTCCAGCTTCAGGAGATCAAGTACCAAAGTAAAGTCTGCTTCTTCAGCAGATGGAGAACAGCACTTTGATCCCTTCACCACTCCCTTTATTTCTTGCTACCAAACGAAGAATAGATGTTTATGCAAACTCTGGGAGGGCTAGGCCCTTGGTCCATCCAAACCCCTGTAAGCGCAGCACAAATGCCCCACTCTATATTTGCCTCACTGCTATTGGAGTGCCTGTTTCCAAAACAAGAAAGTTGGTATCAGGTAACATGAAGTCCAGTCTTGAAAGGACACCCCATTTAATCTCTTTATTGGAAAAAATTCTGTCTCTGATTTTTTTTCTATCGCCTGATTTTTTTTCTATCTCAGCACTATTAACATGTTGGACAGGATACTTCTTTGTTGTAAGATTCTGTCCTATGTATTGTATCCCTGGCTTCTAACCAACACACATGCACACTTCCTGAGCTATTTTGTAAATCTTAATAGCAGTTTCCCAATTACCATTACAAATAATTTTTAAACTTTTTTTTTCTATTTTGCAGAAGGAAAGAGAGCAAACAATTAGCCTGTGCATTCTGAATCTTTTTGAAGAGTAAATAGCACATTGATTATGTTTAGGATTTAGAAAGTGGATTGTCATGAAATGCTTCATGAATCAAAGGCAAAGTATTATTTGTCACTATGACCTGACTAAAATAATGATCTTAACTTTAAAAACAAAACCTCCTCGACAAGCAAAGTAACACCTACATATGTCTGCTTGAGTCTTTAAAATAATTAAACTGATGAAAAATAGCATCTGCAATTGTTCTTCCGCTCATCCATAGCCCCTTACAATATAATAGCACAGAGGGAGGACTTCTGAAGAACTAGCTATGACGAGATTTTTAAACCGAAATAGGAACCATAGAAGAGGTTAAAGCTGGAGTCACAGACCAGGCTGTTCTAATTGATTTTGCATTGTTTTCAGTTCAAGTGACACCCTGGAATTCCCACACTATCTCTCCAGTCATTTTTGAAACAGGAATGCTGGTGGCCATGGAATTGGTCCACAATCCGTGGATCATTCTTAACACCACCGCAGGCATCACCTTTCCTCAGGGACTGCATAATTAAATCAAAAAATAAATCCACCTTGAGAGCAGAGGTGGAAGAATATAAACTTTGTGAAACTTCCTTTTTTTCCCCATTATAAAGAACCCTCCAACCAGCATCTTTTCCAAATGTAGCACATAGAAATCGCAGCCAATAACATGTATGCGAGACATACAATTTCATTCTCTACAACTTCATTTCATTTCTATTCTCCATTCTGATGAGGCAGCAGAAAATCAGTTCTAGTCCATGACGGTTTCTCCCTCTGCACCTGTGATTTTTGCCATTTTGCCGGGGCACGGGTGGAACAGCCATCATGTACATTGATGCCCCTAGATCAACTGTCTCGTGTGAGGTGGTCCTGTTTTTCCTGGTTTCAATCATTACATCACACAGAGGGTGGAACCTAAGGATTCTTTAAACTCAAAGGCAGGAAGAAACTCTTGTGCTTTTTGCCCTATTAAAAAAGAGATAGTGTGGAGGTGGTTAGAAAATGAAAAGGTTACGCTGTCCAAAACATTATCATGAGGCTTTTAAGGGAACGCTCCCTTAATGTGTGATCAGTCGTACTGTGTATTCAGTTATGAAAAACCGGAATAGCTATTCTACAAATCAGTAGAGATTGTTTTATAAATAAGATCTTATTGGGTAGCTGAAGTACAACATAGTTTAAGGTGTGACTCCCCTGCTGCGAGCTGGATTGTTAGCCATGGGCAGGGGAGGGGAGGGGCTACTCTGCCCACCCTATGGTTTCCTTCTCTCTTCTGCAACTGCTCCACATCATACCCTGGAATCCAAGAAATCATAGAAAAACGTTTGGAAAAACACTCTATACAATAAATGCTTAATTGGAATGGTATCAATAGAAAAATAGTTACAAGTAAGTGTATGCATTTTTTGTTAGATTTAAAAACCAGAATTGTTTATATCTTCCTCAGATAATAGCTAAGATACAACTAAACCCTTAGAGACAATTTAATGAACTCCACTGTATTTCATTGTGTGAAAAAATGTCATTAGTGAGTACAGTTTAATTCAACAACAAAAATTACCTTAACAGCTTCTTTGATAAGGCATGGATCATTTCACCTATCTTGGCCTATCTTGGCATTAGAAAAGCATAATGCTATACCAATTAAAGCAGACTTCTGGAAGCAAGAGAAGCAAATCTTAACACTGCCACTGACTTTAAGATCCTGTATTTGTTACCACACCACTCAGAACTTTACCTCCCTCATTCGTCAAATGTAAGAAATTACAGTAGGCACTGCAGAGGGTCATTGTTCATGTCATACAACTTACTGCACGTGCCTTGCATGCAGGAAGTCCTCAACACATATGCACAACTATTTTTATTATTAACTACTTTACAATACATTGATAACTTTTCATAATAATGGATCAAGTTCAAATTGAGATTCCACTGTTTCCAGGAACATGAAGGAGCGAGACTATTTAGTCAGCATTATGTCATTATTTTTATGACCCAAAACAATGTGATCTCAGCAAGCATGGGTTCTTGAGTTAGACAGCCAGGGGTTCTACTACTATCTGCATCACTGTATGTGCAATGTGGAGCAAGTCCCATAAGTTCTAAGCTTTTACTTGGTGTATTGAGCTTTAAAAAGGCTAAAACAGATAAGACCACTTAGTAATCACTTAATAAATGTTAACTGCTATTATTATCATCAACATTAATATTTTTTCTTACCATTATCGTTTACTTAGTAGCAGCCATTGGGTCTGGATAAGATTTGGTAATAGACCCTCTTACTTGTATGGGATATAGAGAACGTTCCTAAGATACACTATTCGTGTCTTTAAAAAGTTCAATATAAAGAGGTCAAAATAAAGTAGATCTCACATTCCTTACCATTGAGCAATGGTAACTGATGAGTATTAAACACTGCATGAAGCTTTGCTGAAGGAATGCATGGATGCATTAATTAATTAATGATGTGTGAATCAATTAATTAATATAGTTCATAAAGAACTCATACCGAAATGCATCCACATAAAATATGAAATAATTTGAATAAGCTCAGAAGTTGAATGGTTTACTGCCACTTTGTTAATTTGGCGCAAGTTTGCTTGTCGTAGATCAGAGTCCAGGGAATGAAGATTTGATAGCGCCCCGAAGAGAATGACTTCAAGCATTAGAATTTTATATCTGAATTTAGGCTCTTATTCCTTTTGATTATAAATGTAGAAAAGGGTATTTGACTTTGAAAGTACTTGCTAAGGAATGATCATACAAGTAAAAACACAAATTCTAGGAACTGAGCCAGGCCCTGATTTCTTCTGTCCCTGGAGTGTTTTATTTAAGGAAACCATTGATTTCTGCCACTACTCTGAAGAAACTCATGTGTGAAGGTGGCCAAAAAACCTGCCTCTAATTCAGTTTCCTAGGATCCTTTCCAAGGGGAGAGCAACTCTTTTTGGATTAGCATATGAGCAGCTTTGCTGAAAGGAGCCTTTCAGCTTCAAGCTAAATTTTTTTTTTTTTTACTAACATGTTGAAAAAGACGGAAAAAAATTATCTGTGATAATTTCTGTGAATCCTAGAAACTTTAGCTTGCTTCATTTTAATATTTAAGAGAAAGAAAGTATGATTATAATCAAATAAAGTTTTCCTAAAGGCACTGTCAACAGCTTACTGTTTGCCCGAGGCTTGCTCGAGGGCATTTCCTTATGAGATACAGAAGCACAATTAAATTCCATACTGTTTTCCATAGTGGCTGCTAACTGTGTGCCTTAAGATTTGATGGAAACTGCAAAATCACTAGTAAATTTTATTAATAAACACACTTTCAAAATGGGCCAATGAAAAAAGAAAATCCTACAACTCGAAGCTTGAAATGACAGAACATCTGAGCCCCTCCCAGTAAACTGGAGCATTTTCCTTTCATGCATGTGGACAGCCATTGTGTTCTCAGAATTGGCCTCATACATAAAACGCTGCAAAGCACTGCGGTATATGCAGAACATGCCTGATGTTCTTGCCAAGGGTAATCCTGCATTGAGCAAGAGAGGAAGTAAACTGGGGTGGTGTTTAGTCTTAATAAACATGGCTAGCGGATGCCACAACTCCGAGAAGTTATATATAGATATATTTTGCATAAGAAGCTTATTTGTAGTAGCCTCATGAAAAGTTGAATTATAAATACAGGGAAGCAATGTGACTTTTTATGTAAATCATGTTTTCAGTACTAGGAGACAAGGCCTATGCTCTTGTTTGAAATAAATATTCTTATAAATTTATTGACAAACGCATTATGGGTCCCCAGTGTACTCCAGCCACTACTAAGGGTTGTCACCAGATAGCATAGATGCCACAATCATGTTGAATAGTTATTGGCCATCAATACCCCATCTGCTTTCTTGAACAGTGTGCTCCTTCTTGTCATGCACGTCCCGTTCTTTTCCTGTTGCATTTATCGCATTTTTGGATTTGATTCTTTTTTACATCACAGTAACTAGAAAATTAAATATGAAGAAAACTCTTCAAGTTCTACTTTTGAAATCTTTAGAAGTTTCTTTTTATATTTCTACCTGTATACTTCTAAAGAATAAATGCATATTACCATAATCATTGACTTCCAGTTATGATGCATGGCGATGTAACTGTCCAACCTGCAACTCCCCCCCAAAAAAAAGAGTGAGTTTTTTTAAAGTAATAATAAAAAATATTATTATGAATGGCACATGCTGATTTTTGCACAGGAAAATATTTTACTACAGTTTCCTTTCCTCTTTTTCATACCCTTACTATCTTCCCCCCCAGTAAATAATTTCCCTATTTTTTTCTTTTAGAAGCATCAGATTTACCATACAATTCTTAGTGATGAGACTTCTCTTTGATATTCTTCTTTCTTTGGTGAAATCATATCTGGATGTCCCATTTCCTCTTTCTTGTTTTATTCCATTTTTCTGAAGAGCCTTATATATTAGCTTTTTGGAATCAAAGGGTACAGGGAAAGTAATAGTCTTTCCACATCTGTCTACATCTTTATTCTGCCATCAGACTTAATTTTATGCGTAGAATTTTATACACAAAATGTGAATGATTTTCCCTCAGAAGTCTGAAAGTAATGCTCACTGATTTCTAGTGTCTTGCTTTGCTGTTGAAAATCTAATGCCTTTAAATATTTATTTACATGCGATATCTTTTTTATTTCTCAGTCTTCTTTCTATTTTTAGTCTTCCAAAATTACACAGTTATACTTAGTGTTTTTTGTTTGTCCTTCACTATTTGGACACTGTGTGGACTATTCATTTTGTGGTAGGACACTAGAATACTGCATCTCTTAGTCTCATACTTCCTCTTTTTTCCATTTCTATCTTTTGTTGTATTTCTGAGGTCCTTGGTATTACAGCACTTACATTATTTTTTTATATCTTATAGTTTTTTTTTTCATTTTAATACCTCTTATTTGAAATGCTAGAGCTCCAATTTTTCTTTTTAATAACATACTTTCATTGGGGGGAAACTTTTAGGATTTTCTCTACCACTAGCTTTCTGAGACTTCACAAAGGTGGATGCCACGTGTACCCTTTGTGGCATGGCACTTTAGTATGGTCTTTTAGTCTGTTATACTTTTTCATTAATTTTCCATTTCTTTACCTTTGTCTGCATATTTTAGATATTTTCTTTACTTTGTATTTTCATACTCAAGACCTTTTTCTTATTTTCCACAGTGCCCTGATTTTTCCCAATACTTTTGTTGTTTTATGAAGAGAATAATTTTTTTCCCCCCCTGAGGATAGTATTTAATTAGTTTTTTTTTTTTTAAGTTTCTTCTGATCCCTGATGCAGCAGTTAGGATCCCAATAGGAGACAGATGTGTTTAAAGTCAAAGGGTTTAATTGAGGAGAGTTTAATTAAGAACTGGCTATAGGTGTGTGGGCAGGGATAAGAGAGCCAAAAGGATTGCAATGATGCCTGAGGAGCTATCGCCATGCACCTGGGCCTAGAAGGAAGGAGAAGGTATGACCACAGCTTGGGAGAGCTTGCAGCTCTGGGGCTGAGCCACTGTCAAAACTATGGTGGCGTACAAATGATAAATATCTTGTTTCCAGTGAGGAAAAGTGGGAATATTTGGCTTCACAAGGTAGAGAAAGGGAACTGAGAGTGTTCCCTCGACATAAGTACCCATGGTTTTACTTCTGACCCTTCATTACCACCTGTATCCAGTCCCTGGCACGTTCCGCGGCATAAACTGGCTCACTGCTAGTATCCTCCTTCATAGGAACCTCAGGAACTCTGCTAAATTATCTGGCCACCTTCCATCTGCTTTCTGTCTCCAGAAAAATTTTGAACTTTTTCATCTACTGATTTGTCTTCTCCCTTTTCTACATCTTTGCAAGTTTATGCTTTGTTGTTGTAGTAAAGAAAAAGTGGAGTCTTGCTGAGGTGAGGCAACGGAGGATAATCACATAAGGCTGATCTTTCATTTTTAACCAGAACTAGTGACAAAAATTTACTTTTGCAGTTGTGACATAGGGACAATGTTAATTTCTACCAAGAGAATATAGTGCATGCTTAACAGCTAAAACATTCGAGAGTCTTTAAATACAAGAGCAAAAACAGAAGGTTCTTAGTACATCATCTTCTGCCATTTTTGAACATCAGCTTCACCATCATCAACCCCCTTGGCTCCACAAATGCCTTCCTTGCTCACCGTTTATCCCATGACACATCCCCACCAGCCTCTGCGTTATCAAACTCAATTAGTTAGACACAGTATTAGATAAATAAATACTGATAAATACCTTTCAGTGTCCCCTCAGTCTAAATACCCTGAGTCCACATTCTTTATAATTCATTTGAAGACAATTCCTTTAAATATACTGTTTAATTTTTTTTCTTTAAACATTCTTATTTATGCAGATGTGGGAGAGAAGGAAATTTTTATCTTTCTAGGTTCTTTTGGCTAATCTAATAATCAGATCTACATGAGACAGATTAACAAGAGAGAAAACCAAATTTAATTACATACGTGCATATGCAAACCCCACAGACATGAGAGTGTCAGAGATCCCGCATACATGAGAGGTTCTAAGACAGAAAGGGAAAATGAGGTACACTTGACATCCTGAACTAAGGAATGAGGTAAGGCACCTGGAACTTTGGAGAAGAGGAGGGTAATTTGCAGAACAATAAGAAGAGCAGATGATCAGTAATTAGATATTTGCCCTGCCCTGTAGACAGGTCATTAAAAACGTATTTCTGGTGATAACTCTACTGTGAGCAAGGTCCCAAATTTAAATTCTGTAGGGAGATGTAATAGTTTCTTTTGAGACCGCAGGGTCTCGATTGACTTTAGCTCAAAAAAATTCACATGCCATAGTAGCAGATCTTAGAGACCTATTCTGAACTCTGTCACAATGTCTATAACATTATATTGCCAAAGAATTATACCTATTATGGGCTTTTAGGAAAATTTACTGAAATATTCTTGGTTGCAGAATATAAAAAAATATAAAATAGTATGTGGATATTAAAAAGTCAGACATACTCTCTATATAAAGCAAATTTTAATTGTATTTTGTTAATCATCTTTTTTCCAATCTCCTATATTGTCATTTCCTTTTTTCAACTTATTTCATAATTTAGTAACAATGTACTAAATTCCCGGGCTACATTTGCATTTCAACCAATTTCCCATTGAATTCCTAACATTTACTTTACACATTCATTCTTTTATGCATTTAAACAGCTTTGTGACTTATAAGTACATGACCTAAATAGTCTCATTTTGTGTTTTGAATTTTTATTGCTGTAGAATGCTAGTCCAGAACCTAATTTTTTTAGTTTTCATTTGTTTGATCTAACTTTGCTGACTCACTTCTGAGTCACTGGGGGCCACATATATCTTTTATTAGTAATTCTCCAAAATTAAAGTACTTGAGAGACTTTAACTTATTCTGATAATATGTGCTATTTTGTTACTGTAATTTAATGTTTTATGGGTTTTTAACATTTTCTCTATGGTGGCATATCATGCTTTATTATAATCACTTTTACTAACTTGGAAGATATACCACTTTCTTTTAATTTTGTAAATAGTCATATTAATGTCTATATAAAAACTTTAATTGATCATGAAATAGATATTATAATTTTGAACAGAATATGACTTTTCACTTTCTTTGGATAAGAGTCATATGTAGCATTGGATTTACTTCCACTAGCTTATCTATTACTTGACAAATATGGATTGAAAACAATTTTTTCATTTTACTACATAGACTATCTCTCTAAATAAAACCACTTTTATTAAACTTTAGCTACGTTTAATACATGCATTTTGAAATTTTTGTATACTTCACTAACTTCAAATTTTAACAGTCCAGCCATAAGTTCCTTTCTTTGAATTCTGTTTGCTGTGTTACCATCCATTCTTTGTGAACAGGTTCTCAAAGGGCAGCTTTGTAGATATATTTCTTCTATGTAAAGATTTTCATTGTAATTTTTATTTATTAACCATATGTTATCCTCTCATTTTTTCTAATATCAAAATATTTCTTCTCATTACTTACTTGGTCAAGTTTTATAAATGGAATGTTTTGTAAATTCTGTTGAGAGCAGTTTTACAATTGCTTTCTTCCATTTTTAAATTTATTTTGCCTCTTCAATTTATATCCCAGTTTAAATAAGGAACTCTAACTTTTCTTAATAGGTAGGATAAATATTTTTATCTCTGTAGTCCTCTCCTTTTTGCAGATGGAGGTGTATGGTTGCCCAGTTTTAGTTTGTAATTAGACAGCAGTTGCACTCTGTTTGGCAGAGAGGAGGGAATAGGAATGGTGTAGAGGTAGCACAGGTCTTGTTCTTGATTTAACTTATAATATTTTTCATGGGGAGGGGGCAGTTGGGTGGAGAGGCTCCAAACCCACACCAAAGGAGAAAAGTTAAATAACAAGAAGCACAAACAGCAGAAATAGCAGGACTGTACGACATCAGAGCTGCTGTCATTGATACCGGGAAAATTATTTTCTATTCTAGAGAACTGAGTTAACAAGAAAAGGTTTCCCCCAAGACAAAATATGTCTGATATGACTGCTAGCTCCAAGACGTCCCTCAGCATTGTGGATAGCTAGGTTCAAGGGACAAAGCTAATGTGGGCTCCTGAGAGACTAATGCTCGGTCCTCACAGGTTAAAATGTTGTTCCTCATAGGTGGAAGAGAATTTGAATTGGACAGGTTTGATTCAACAGCTGTCTAATATTCAGAGGTCACAGAAATGAAGAGAAACCAGAATTAGAGAAGAATTGAGTAGAAACCAAAACAAGAGAAAAATGTGTGCAGAAGAGTGAAGAATGTGTTTTAAGAAGGAAGGATGTTACCAAAGGCATATGTTGAGTAAGATGAGGAATGAGAAATGGCCATGGATTGGCATACAGAGGGTAAAAGTAAGCTTGACAAAGGCAAATTCATGAAAACCTGATGGAGTTGGTAAAAACAGATGGGCAAGAAATAATTAGGAGCAGCTAATAGAAACAATTCTTAGGAAACTGTGTTATAAAGGGTAGCCTCACACTGAAGAAATACATGGAAGGGGAGAATGGACAAGGAAGATATTTTTTATCTTTGTTAAAATTAAAGATACTAAAACATGTCATTTGTGGCTGGGATACCAGAGAGAAAAATAACTTATGAAGTGGGGAAAATAGGGAATAAAACAGGTACAGTACTCTTCGAAAAGTAAACACATCTCTGCATTTTGTAGTAGCATTGAATATATTGGGTTGGCCCAAAAGTCCACTTAATTTTTTCCATAAAATAAAAGACAGTCTTTCATTTTCACTAATCAGTTTATTGATTTTGATATTTTGAGTATGTCAGCTATCTCCCTCTATTGGCTTCTAGTGGGTAGAGGCCGGGGTGCTGCTCAACATCTTCCAATGCATAAGACAGCCCCACAGCAAAGAATTATTTGGTCAAAATGTCAATAGTACCAAGACACTTCGCAACCCACTTTCGACACATTTGATCAGTCACAGCACCTTCTCCATACACTGCACAAATCTTTTTTTTTTTGCATTTCATTGGACATTTCAGTTATTTCAGTTGCATTTTTACCTTTCTTGAAATAATAAAGCATAATATGCCAAAAATGTTGCATACCTTCTTCTATCTTCAATATTAAAATGGCTGCACAAAAATTCACCATTTGTGATTTTTTTTTAAATACATGCTGATATGACAGCTGTCACAATATAATTGAACAAAATTGTTTCAAATGAAGTTAAAGACAACTAAGCACTACTAGGGCCACCCTACAGAAAAAACTAAATTTTGGCAAACCCAATACTTCCATATTTTTTGGAAAGACAATTTTATGCTTTAACCCTGGAGATTATGTTTGAATTCTTCCACTTCATTAACATTCTACTTATTTAATTCTGGTTTAGTGGATATTAACCACCAATTCCCTTGTCAAGCTACTTTTTTCCCCCTATTTGTACTATTCACTCTTCTTTAAAATAAAATTTGAAGGAGAAGGAAATGTGAGATAAATATTTATGCTCATACTTGTTATCTGTGTTCTTTCAAAATTAAACTCAGTTATATAAATCTTACCTTTGATAATACCTTTATTGTATTATCATTTTTCTCTAATATGGCCTTTTAGAAATATTTAAAAATAACTTAAATTCCTTTTTCTCCCCTGTTTATCCCCATTAAATGCACTAATATGTAGAATCATTCATCTTTAACATCCGAGCACTGAAAACAGTGTACATTTTCCTTAAAACTCATCAGTCTTCATCCTGGTAGCTAAATCAAAATTAAAATAAAAATTACTTCCCAACTAAAAATTTTGAGAACCTAAAATACCAGTGGTTTTTTTTTTCCACTTAACATAAAAATTATGGATTTTATTTGAGGAAATAAGATATCCTGAACCGTATAAGAAAGCTTATAACCATAGTAGCTTTGAGTACACAGATAAGAAGGAAAAACCAATATACACACATCAGAGTGACGGTGTAATATTTTAGTCTAGCCCATGTGCGGGAAAGCTTCAGTGTGTCTCAGATGTCAGATCATTGTAAAAGACAGGGACAGACTTCTGTGTATTTTGTAAAAATAATATGAACATGCCCTCACCACCTGCCCCCCACACAAACAAAACAAAGACTTTGGAATTTTAGGTTTAAATAATACCATATAACTGTAAAAAGAAGACAATGACATTTGGAACTGATAATATAGAAATTTAGATTTCATTTAAATCATTAAAATTGTCTTACAATAGCAGTGACCATTTGCTTTTTCTTCCCCTTAGAGACCATTGTGGCTCTTGCTTTAGTTAAAGTAAAAGGCTCATTGGATATAGAGATTCCAATAGTGACAAGATAGCATTAAGACCCTAATTTCCAGTTAATAAAACCTTGCAATTAGGTATATTACAAATTGCTTTCCATCTCAGATATATATTTGAAAATTTACTTTCACTCCATAGAAAGAAAATGCAATGAATCAGATTTTTAAAAAAACACTCAAGTTTCTATCAGACATCAGAGAATGCCCCAGAAGATAGATGATGACTTTGGGAGGCAAAGAGAAAATGTTATTGAGAACCACAGAATGTTATATCAACTTACAGACTCATAAGTGCTGCCAGGTTGTTACACCCTGAGTCATCTTTTATCTGGGTTAACACATTTTTAAGAGTCTGTAAATGCCTTGTCTGGCTAATTATAATTGTCTCAAGAGTGATTCATCTGTGGCTACTGATAGAAATCACTAGTTACTCTAAAAGGACAATTAGATTTTTTTTTTAATTCCGACTGTCTAAAATGTAAGCTTACCCTCAAACAAATGAACTTGTTTTCCCCCTTTTGTCTCCAAAATAAACCCTCATCAAGAGCACTTGCAAAGTAGTAGCCTTAAAAAAAAAATCAGGTTCATAAAAATGTGCATAAATGAACTTAAGATCCTAAAGAACCAGCAACACAAAGTTCTATAGTAGTCAGATACCTTCTCAGTGACCCCTAACAAGGATCATGTATCTCCTACCTTTACTAAGACTTCATGTTGTTTTCTTTACCTGTTATAAGACAACACAGCCACAGATAACAACAAGATCATTTTTTGGATCCCAAATGTCAAAACATTGGTTAAGTTTGTTCAACCAAATCCCAATAACTAGTGGCATGGTCTATTTGTAACTAACTTCTCCCAAGACCCTGTTGTTTGCCCAAATTCAGAAAATCTGCCTGCTAGAGTTGGATCTGTATTTTTTAGATTAAATGTCTAGGTATTTTCTGGTAGAAAAGAGGGAGAGAGAAATCCTGTATGTGTGCTCTCAAGAATGAGTCAACTAAAGTTTTAGAATTTCTTAATTCTGTGTACCCCACAGATAGCAGCAAAGTATATTTATTTTATTATTTGTTCTGTTTAATCAAACAGAGGAGTAACGATATGCTACAGCGGTCTTGCTGCAGGGGCTTGCTCAGCATTGGAACAGCACGGTACCTTGGAATTCACACTGTCCCTGCACCCAAGCTTGGGCTCAAGTCTTGAAATCCATACATCCGCAGACATATTGAGAACCACCTCTCATTTAAGCATTCAGCTTAGAAAAGTTATAAAAACATATTCACTGGTCTATCTAAAGATATTTAGCTACAGAGTGGTTCTTTAAATTATTCTTAAGGATCCTCTTTCACTTTCCAGGTGACTTGATTTGTATATAAGGAAGGCTTTCTATGTTTATTTTCTCTTACATTGCAGTCACAGTCATATTTATATTATATAACTTTAGGTCCTACAGGTTTGGATCTATAAGGCATTATGTTTCAAACACCTAATAATAAGAACAGTTCAATTAACTCACTATTCTCTACTTGCCCTTCCATAAAACTTTACCTGAAAGAAAGAATTAGAGCAGAAATCATACTCCAAAGATAATTTCTGGTAAAATTCTGTTACGTATTACTCTTTTAAAAAATACGTGTGTGTGTGTGTGTCTGTGTACACATATATTAATTCTAATAACATATAATTTTATTTGAAATAGTTTTTGTGTCTAATTAGTAAGAATGGCATATAAAGATATATCTTGAAAACAATTTATATTTGTATAGTACTGAATCTGGCTTAACATCTCAGATGAGAAGTTAGAATCCATACTTCTCTTATCAATACCAAGTATATCAGGATGTTCCAGAACCTCCACTGGTATTATCTTCCATGGTAATTGATGAAACCTTTCTCTAAGAGTCAATTTCAGTTTAAAAAACATTTTAAGAATGAACTAGAGTTTGTGAGTTTGGCTATATGCAACCAATAAAAGTGAAAGCTAAAATTTTATGGTTCAGAACATCAATTTTCATTTCAATTTTATTGTCCATCTTCAAGCTATCTGAAAGAATGGTCATAAGTGCGATTTCTGAGTCTGAAGTTGCTGCAGTTTGAGACCCTGTAAGTATAGATGTCATAGTGATGATGGATTTAATGCTATAATAGTTTTGCTTAAACCAGTCTTCCCAGTTCAGCTTTCGGCTGACACCAAGTGATGGATGATAAAACCCAATTGCTCATGAAACTTTATTCTCCGTGTGTATGTGTGCACATATGCATGTTTCTGATTGAGCTGAACATTCATCAGCAGTTCTCAAAGATATTATCCTTTGATTTTCATGAGTCTCCTATAACTTTCCATAACTATAGGCTCTTAGTCACTTGTCTACATTGCAGAGGCTCACCATCTCTACTTAACATCTGTGTGATGGCCTGCATTCCTATTTCTCCCGTTGGCGTATCAGAGGAAGTCAAAGAAAGTTAACAGGGTTTTGGAATCAAGGATTAAGAAAGTTAACAGGGTTTTGGAGTCAAGGATGAAGAAATATCAGTTCTGGAGCTATTAGCAGTGACTTTAGACAAGCTGTTTAGTCTGGTCAAACTTATGGACCCTGATTTTTCTCAGATGTAAAATGGACATAATAATAATATTTATAGGAAATAAGAAAATGCAACATAGATCACTTAACAATAATACCTAATGTGGGTAAGTGAGGAAAGTATTTATACATTTCACCCAAAATATATGCTGATGGTAAATGTCTGGGTGAGCTAGGTATCTAGTAAGTCTGTGTTTCAGACTTCCATTGAATAGTATATTTTCCATAGTTCATTGGATATCTTTTTTTGTTTTAGTGTAGTGGAATTTTTAACAGTTTTTGCTTTGCCTCAATAGTTTTCTGATTGTTGATAATATCACTTCTATTGTAATAGCTAGTCAATTATCATTCTCTTCTCCTGTCAGTGTTATCCTTAATGCATGCAATCTATATTTACTAAATATACCCCTTTTTCCACAACTATATATAGTTAATTCTAAGTTTAATCTACAAAACCAAAAATTCTTTTGTATACATTATACATAAATATGATTATGGGGTTATCCATTTTATGGGGTTATCCAAAGTTGAACAGTGAGTTCAGTGCACCAGTATACTGACACTTTGCATAAAAAAAGTACACAACTGCACACAAAGCAAAAATGTGGTAAAGTAAAACAATAATAGAGAAAAAACCCATCATGAGAAAAGAGTGAGTTTCAAAGATTTTCTAGCCTGGAGTGAAAGAAAATCAGATTTATAATTAAAGATTTTCTGAACAAACCAAATGTGGTAGACTGAATTGTGTCCCACAAAGTACATATGCTGATGTCCTAGTCCCCAGTACCTTAGGATGTGCCTGTATCTGGAGATTGGGTCTTTACATTGGGAATTACAGTTAAATGAGGTTGTATATAGGGGCCCTAATCCAGTGTGGCTGATGTTCTTACGAGAAAAGGAAGAGACACTAGAAATGGGGGCACAGCGAGTAAAGGCCATGTGAAAACACAGGGGGAAGCACCCAAGGCGGACCAAGGAAAGAGGCCACAAAGTAAACCAAACATGCTCACACCTTGATCTTGGATTCACAGCCTCCAGAGCTGTGAGCAAACTAAAATTTCTGTTGTTTATGTCACCCAGTCTGTGCTGTTTCATTATGGCAGCCACAGCAGATGAAGACACTAAATAAAACCAAACAAAACTAACCAAAAAACAACCAAACAACAACTAAAACTAGCATTTGTAGAGAATCGAACTTTGTTCTACCTGCTCAGACCTCCTATTGGACAATCAAGGGATGAGTAGATTAAGATACACATTTTTACCTTTTACTTATTAATACACTTTATTTTGTTGATATGGAAATTGAGTATCAAAAAAGTTTAGCCTTGCACATTTCTCTAAAACCACTTTTCCCACCAGTATTCCCCCACATTGGGCATGACTGTGCGACGCCTCTCTCCCCCCACCCCCAAAGCTTTCTTTAATTCACCCAGTTCTCACCCCCTGCCCTCAGGGGCTTTTGCCTCACACACTACCTCACTCTGCTGGTCTACAGACTTTTAATTATTTTTCAGATTCTATTTTAAATCTTACTTCCTTGTGAATATGTTCTGTCACATCTCAGATTAAATCAGTCCCCAACCCTTAAAGCATCTTGGTACTTTGTATATGTCATCCTCTCTCTTGAGATTTTAACTAAAACAGAAGGGTACTAATGATGCTTTGTCAATCCTGTATCCCCATGTGGACTGTCTTGTCTGATACATAGTAGTATTGGAGATACCCACTTGACAAATAAAGCGTCAATGTCTTCTAGATAATAAATGGCAAAGTGTGTAGTCAAAAAGAATTCTTTCTGATTCCAAAGTCCATGCTTTCCCTCTTTTCTCTCGAAAGCAGTTTTGGAAAGGACAGGGAAACAGAAGTAATGTAGGTGTCCCTAACATGCAATTCAGGGGATTGAAAAGCATATTTGTTGTCAGGTAGCTATGGAGCCTTGTCCTCTTTTCAGCCCCACCTGAAAAGATGTGTAATAAAGCAGAATAATCTGGAATCCTCGGTGACATTTTCTAAGGCAGATAAGCTTTTTAAGTAGTTGGGGAAATGCAACTAGATTGAACTGAAAATTCCCACCAATGAGAACCATGTGGAACTTAATTTTGTGACTACTGCCTAGCGATTTAATCTCCAAATTCTCATAGTGAAATGGGCATCACTCTTTGAAAGTGTGATGTGCTGACCAGCCCCAACAGAGGATGTGAGGTAGACACTTGCAGTGCAAGCCCTATACCCACTCCCAATATTTTAGTAATCCAAATTAATTAGGTTTTTCGATTCAGGGATGAAAAACAGGTGAATCAGGCTGTCTGGGCATGATTTCATCACATCGCACTGTAGTTTCTACGTGCTTTTTGATCCTCCCCATTCTGAATAAGAAGCCTTTCTGTATCACTTCTACTTCTGGTGTTTTCTTGAACTGCTTTGAGATAGTCCCAATATAACCCAAGATTCTCTTAGGGATTGCCCATGGTAGAAATTAAAGTGCCACTATATAAAACCTCTTTAAAACTAATAAATTATATTTCAAAATTAATCTGCTTTTTACTTTATCTTTTTAATAATTTAGAAAATAAAATTTCAGGAAGATTTTATGAGTATTCAGGAGTTATAAATATCATATTTTAAAATATTTTATTTATATAATTTTGCCATATAGTACATGGTGAAAATTTGTGCTAAATTAAAATATAAAGTTTTCTTAGTGGCTATTTTCTAAAGCAGATATTTCATCTTAAGGAAATATTATTAGAAGTGGTTTAATTGCTCATAATGTTATTGATAATTACATATATTGTTCTTGATTAATTTTAATCAATGATCGTAGTATTTAATGATATAATGTCAATTATTTTGTCCTGAACATTGTTTTACAGATTCTGAAATATAATTTAATTAGAACCACTGTAATTAATGTGGGATAGAAGCCATATCACTGGCATTTAACCTCAATCACAAATGCAAAAATGTATCTAGAAATCCACATATCCAGTGAAAAGATCTGAACTTTTAGCAAGGAACAGTCAGAAGAATCATGATGCGATGCAAAAAACTATTGTTTCATGTAAGAACACAAAGGAAAAATATTCTTAAGAGTATGTACCCTGAAAGATCAACTAGAATAATACTTAGTTTAGAATTATCCAGAAAACAACTCAATTGTATGCTGTTTTTGAATAGTAAATTCAAAATGTTTACTGCTTTTTGTCCAGCTCTTCATAATTGTTAGAAAATCTGACTGTGGCTCAATGAATGCAAACAGTTACTTTGCCAGTACAAAGCCCCATGAGCAAAGGGATAATTCTGTCCTAGCAAGGAGACCAGGGAAAATCTGGTCACGGTGGAGATAGCATCTAAGCACCTGGCTGCTTGTGGGCTTCCTATCCATGGTAAGGCTGCTGCCTTAGAAACACACTTGTTAAGAATAGAAGAGAATAGTTGGTGCACTTTCAGGAACACGGTTGATGCTATAAACCAAAATGTAGGACTGATTTTTTAAGATCTGTAGGTCAATGCCTAACTTTTATTAAGAAATCAAATATGGACAAAAATAACTGTCAAATGACAGGTTATTTTTTCACTGGAGAGACAAAACTTGGAAATATCAAGCAATCACATAATGAGAAAAGAGCACATAATTGCAAAAATGAGTCACACACTATAGGTGGTTGTAGATGGTAAAGAGATCATTGAGACTGCAAATATTAATAACATTTTAAGTAATAAGTGAAGCTCAAGTAAATTCTTAATTATGAATAGCATTTAAATGGGCAGAAAAGAAATCTTAGCAGGTGGGACAGTGAGGAGACTGATTTAAGCGTAGCAGAAAATTCCTGCTGGGGAGCTGATAATTAAGTAAGAGCCAGAAATGGAGGGGTAGGTGCTTGAATTCCAGATGCAGATTTTTAGACTGAATTTTTCTGGCAATGATAAGCCAAAGTTTTAAATTAGGGAGTTGAACTTATCTTCCTTTTTTCAAAGATATGATGGGGTAGTAGAAGCTGCGAGCGACTAATGCCATGTCACTTGTGCAAACTACTTGAATAAATATTATAGGGATTAAACAGAAAGATTACCTATATGTGTTTAATTCCCTTTAAAGAATCAATTTGCAGAGAGAACTTAATAAATATCCTCTAAGCTAAACAAGTATAAAATATCCCTAGATATCTGGGGTAATTTGATCTGATAAAAAGTAGTGTATTGACATCAACTATTTAAATTGATTCCTATCTTTTATTTCTGTTTGTGTGAATAAAAATGGCTGATCAGTCTGAACCTTCCCCAAAATGAAAGAATTATTTTGACTTTATAGTACTTTTAAAATATTTTTATGACTGATTAAATAAATTAATGTTTTCAATATAGAAATATGATAGGCAATCAACAAAGAAACTATACACATTCAGATTCTATGCAAAGTTTTATCACTGTCAATTAAAAACAGCTTTCTTAAACATGAAATGGAAGCTAGAGTAATTTTAAATCATGACTTTCGTAATGCTCAAAAAAAAGAAATGAGAGAGTTGATATCCAACATGATGGAATTTTGATATTTGCTGCTTTGTTATTTATAAGATTAGACTAATTTATGTATCCCTTTCACTTTTTGCTATTGTAGGTGGAAGCTTAGCATTTGTTACTTTGTAATGACATGGTAGCCATGCAAATAATAAAACAGTAGGTTACTCACATCTCTATTTTGTTCAGCTTAGTTGCTTGACCTTTCTTGGGATCTACCCCGAATACTTGAACATAATGGATAGACTTTATGGCACACTAAAGTTTTCTTTCAGGTTCCAATTAGTGGAGAGTTAATAATGATTACTATTATTTGAATACAAATGAAAACTATGAACAATCACTGCAACTTTTGGAGACGAACAATTAAAGGTAGTTCCAACACCAGGAGCCCTCAGCAGAGTTCTATATATATTTATAATTATGCAAAATAAATTTGTCTACTCATTTGACCTTTAAAACACCCTGTGTGCTGATTTTAGAGAAAGCATTAAAAAGCCTTGATGGAAAAATTTTACACTGCATGGTGTGCTAGGCAAATATATCATCAGCAAATGCTAAACAATAATGTGGTAAGACTGTTTTCCTACGTACAGTCAATTCCCGTTAGATTCAGTCAGGCACAATCAGAACAGCATGGCCTCAACTCTAATGAGCCTAAGGGGAAAGATATGACTGCTGTTAAAAAGTGTGTCTCTTGAATAAAATAACAATCCTGCTAGATGAAATATTAGAATTGCATTTTCAGCAAAGAAAACCTGATAGTCTACATTGTTATAATGGAGGCGTACTTACCTTTCATTTTCCTTCAGCTTAGCTGCCAGCTCTCTGGAATATGTGTGTGAGAAAAGATGATATGGCATCCCTGTATTCATTTACCATGGATAATTTAGTTCAGAAATGATAAGAGCTTTGAAAACAAGAGTAACCAATGCAGAAATTAAATATGAAAGAAAATTCTCATACTTATCCATGATGAAAGCCTGCGGAATTAGTGCCTACTAACAGTGCTCTTGGCTGTGAATCAGTCTACCCTCTGCCACAATGAATAGAAATTACACTAAAGTAAAAAGTATAATAAATTTCAAGGAAAAGCATCAAATGCGATATGACTATAAAAATAATTTCCCTATATATGTCATATGAATCTTTTCCCAGTACTCACAGTTCTGTTCATTAATCCAGATCACAGGTCAATTATAAGTCTATATGTTGGAGTTGATAGTCAAAGGCCAATCACCTGATCCATTGGTATTCACGCAGAAAAGCTCCTTAAGGAATTAAATTCCATGTGGTTCATACTAATTAAGAGAGACATGTCCTGGGATTTTAACAAAAACTATTATCATGTCCAGTTCCTGTTAAAGAATCAAATTCCATCCTCAGTTAACATTAATGCTGCTTCACTGGTGTGATTGTAAGATATGAAATATCTTCCTATACATGGGGTCAAACGTCTCTGTACCTCAGCACTCTAGTTACCAAAATCTGTATCGGTCAGGGTTTTGCCAGAGAAATAGACCCAGTTGAATATTATTTTATATGTGTGTATATATATATAAAAATATATGAGAGAGAATATATATATATATATATATATATGAGAAAGAGATTTTAAGGAATTGGCTTATGCAAGTGTTGGGTGTGGCTGGATAAGTATAAAATTTGTAAAATTTCTCCAAGGCCTGCTGGCTGGAAACTTTTGGGCAGGAGCTGATGTTGCAATCCATAGGTGGAATTTCTTCTTCCAAGGGAAACTTCAGTTTTGCTCTTAAAGCTTTTGAATTGATTAGATGAGGTGCACCCACATTTTGGAGGTAATGCCTTTCACCTAAAGTCAACTGATTGTTGAAGTAGATATTAGCCGCATGTACAAAATGCTTTCAGAGCAACACCTAAATTAGTGTTCAATTGAATAACAGGGGACTATAGTTTAGGTCAATTATCACATAAAACTAACAGAAAAATTTTAGAAGAAAATTTAGGAATATATAATGTAAACAGAGAGAGAGATTTTATACTGCAAATCAACTCCTGAAAATTTTCCTAAGACTATATAAGTTGATTTTTGTGTTAGGATACATGAAACAAGCATGCATTATAGTTTTATAGAAAAGAGTGAAAAAACTGGGGAAAATATACCCAGACACCCAATGATTAGACATTTTGAAAAAAAAATGAATATTAACATATGAACGATCGCTATACATTCATTAAAATTGATAGTTTGCAATAACATTAACATAGATAAATGTTTACATTAGTAAATAGACAAGAGAAACAGAAAAAGCTTATGTTACATGCTCAACTTCAGGAAGATTCTGTAATAAAATAAAAATTTTAAAATGTAATAAAATCATAATTATGATTCCTCCAGGGATAAATGCAGGCTTTTGTGATATTTCTTTTTTATATTTTTAGCAGTTTATGAAATGTTTTCTAATACTTGTGATTGGAAATAATAAAACATATCAATTTTCAAAATAAAAATGCTTTCATTCATTAAGCATTTAATATATTCCAGAAAGTGTTCTGTAAAACTACTCATATTCTACACATACTGTAGTATTTGCCACATACGAGTCCCCATTTCAAGTGTGAGGATACAATATTAACAGGTCAAAGGCCTCTCCTCGTGCTGTTGACATTGTAATGAATGAACTATTAATCTTTATTCAGAATGTAACATGTTTCAATGCTCGAAGTAGAGAATCTGAAAGATCTAGTATTGAACTAAACTGTCATTATCAACTATAGTCAGAAAAAGCCTTTAAAACTCCACTTGTTTCATTTCCCTTCCAATTTTCACTCTCACTCAAAACCTCATATCTACAGTACCTATTTTTCTTCCCTCTTCCTATCATAATCCTCTTTATCATTCAAGGATCAATTCTGAAGTATTTCTAACTTTGTTAATTTATATTATATTATTGTATAGTAATCATACTATACAACTGCATACAATTGTGCATTATATTAACATATACTATATTTTGCATTCCTTATTATTGTTCTCTAAGTCAGTAATTCCACAAGATAGAGACCACAGTTGAACATGGATATAGTACAGATGGTTAAATGAAGAAAAAAAAGGTAGAAAATTTTCTTCACATTGAAATAAAATATTCCAATATGTAATAAAAATACTACAAACACATAGGTGTATCTATATTAGACACATGAATGCAGGTGTGTGTATGTATACTTGTTTGTGTGTATATATACATATATGTATAGCCCTTTAAATTTTAGAATACAGAATAACTTTTATTCTTGATAAAAACACAACTGGCAATTTTGGGGGAATAAAAATAGATTTAAATGGCAAACGTCAAAATGTCAAAATCTTTGAAGAGGAGTTGTAAGAGAAGCTACTAGTCATACCAAATATCAAAATAAATTATGCTACTTCAATAATTAAAGTAGTATCATTGGTTTCAAATATTTCAGTGAAAATGTATAAAATACAAAGTGAAGAAGTATCTGCTATATACATAAAGTCTTATTGTGAAGTATTGATCTGTCTATAAACATATATTAGCAAATATGTCTTGGATGGAAAGGATTTTTATGCAGAGAATTTATTAAAAATACTGATGGATCTTATTTGACTATAAATAAAAAACTGAACAAAGTTTTTGGTTCTGTAACAATGCTTATTGGAACCAAATTTCTAGAGTATAACTCAGCAATTTGATGATAAATCTTTAAAATTGCCTATAATGTGATCTAATAACTTACTTCTTGGAATACTTCCTAATGACATAACTAAATAAGGGTAAGATGACTCTTCAGGAATTAGTTATTAGCCCTGGCTGGTGTGTTTCAGTTGGTTAGAGCATTGTCACATAAACAGAAAGGTTGCAGGCTTGATTCTGGTCAGGGCACATACCTAGGTTGCGATTTGATCCCTGTTTGGGAAGCCTATGAGAGGCAATCAATTGATCTCTCTCTTTCTCTCTTTACCTCTCTCCATCCCCACCTCGTTCCCCTCTCTTTAGAAGCAATGAAAAAATGTCCTCTAGTGAGGATTAAAAAAAAAAAATTTCATGCAATTATTTCTTATTTCAAAATCTTAGAAATTAAATATCCAACAATAGGTTTGCTTGAATTATTACATAGTCGTATAAGAAAATTATGCAGATCTGAAAAAGTTAATGCAGATGCATAGTTATTGACCTATATTTTATTGATATCATTGTAAAAACCAAGTGACAAAAATTCAAAATGTGACTACTTTGGTTGATGATAATTAAGAACAAAATTCAACTGAGTAAATTTGAACACTCTTACCACTTTCACTCAGTAATTCACGAATGACACAGCATTCAGCCTAGCAAACAGAAAGAAGCTCTTTGGAGCTATACAAGGTAGAGGATTGTATGGGCAGAAAGAAGCAATAAAAAGGGAGCTGTGCTAGGCAAAAAAGCAGATTGGTTATTGCGAGATTACTTTCCTAATAGGGGATGCCAGGGAGTTATCAAGCAGATTACCTACCTACTGCTAACCTGGAGATTCCCGTTTGACTAGCAAGATTCCATTTCTGATAATACCAAAACTATAATTAAGTTAAGTCTTGGATTGGTGAAATGGGGGCATAGCATAAATAGTTCATTTTGGGCTCGTCTTATCTCTAACCATTAGATGTTGAATAAATTTGCTTAATTTTTTTCCTGTTTTTATAATGAGTTTATGTTGTTTTTGTAATCAGAATAAAACCAAAGTTTTAATTTAATTAATTAATTTATTTATTTTATCCTCACCTGAGGACATTTTTTAAAAATTGCTTTTAGGGAAGAGGAAGAGAGAGAGAGAGAGAGATAGAGAAACATCAATGTGAGAGAGAAACATTGATTGGCTGCTTCCCATAAACTCCTGGACCAGGGATTGAACCCACAACTGCGTATGTGCTCTGACTGGAATGAAACCCATGATTCTTTGATCAACAAGATGATGCTCCGACCAACTGAACTACACCAGCCAGGGCTAAAGTGTTTATATGTGATTTTTAAGTCACCCTTTCAGTTATTATTATAACCAAGGGCCAAATAAATAGATTTGCAATCTAAACAGGTTTCATTTGCTTAACAAAATATGAGAAATGAGTTTATTAACAAAGTCTTAGGGTGTAATTATTATTGCTATTTTAATATCACAAACAGTACAAGTTATTTTTCCAAACAATAAAATTTAGAGATTGATGGGAGTAAAAGTAGTTTCTTTTTATATTATTTATTTTTATTGAGGTAACACAGGTTAATAGCATTACATAAATTTAAGGTGTACAACATCGTAATTCAGTATCTGTATGCTGTATTGTGTGCTCACCACCAAAAGTCCAGCTTCCTTTCATTGCCATATATTTGACTCCTTTACCCACATTACCCCTCCCCCCATCCCCCTTCCCTCTGGTAACCACCACTTTGAATTTGTATCAATGAGTTTGTTTTGTTTTGTTTTGTTTTGTTTTGTTTTGTTAGTTTGTTACTTTTTTGTTTTATATTCCACAAACGTGAAATCACATGGTTTTTGTCCCTTTTCTGTCTGACTGATTTCACTTAGTGTAAAACCCCCAAGATCCATCCATGTTGTCATAAATGGAAATATTTCATATTTTTATGCTGAGTGGTATTCCATTATGTGTGTGATTATATATGTACACACTAACATCTTCTTTTTCCATTCATCCCCCTTTAACACTTCAGTTACTTCCATACCTTGGCTCTAGTAAATAATGATGAAGTGGACATAGCAGCACATGTATCTTTTCAAATTAGCATTTTCACATTCTTTGGAAAAAATTCCCAGAAACAGAATTGCTGGAACATATGGTGGACCCATTCCTAAATTTTTAAGGGATTTTCACGCTGTTTTTTATAGTGGCTGCACCAATTTACTTGTATAATCTTACCAACAATATGTGAGGGCTCCTTTTTCTCTACATTCTCTATAACACTTGTTATTTCTTATCTTTTGGATAATAATCATTCTAGTATTGTGAAGTGACATCTCATTATGGTTTTAATTGACATTTCCCTAATAATTAGTGATGTAGGATGTATTTTCATGTGCCTGTTGGCCACCTGTATGTCTTCCTTGGGAAAAAAGCCTATTCAGACCCTCTGCCCATGTTTTAATCAGCTTATTTTTTGTTGCTGAGTTTTAGGATGTTAACACCTATCAGCAGTTCATTGGTAAATATCTTCTCCCATTCGGTTGGTTGCTTTTCCATTTTCTCGATGGTTTCCTTTCCTGTGCAGGAGCCTTCCTGTGCAGGAGCTTATTTATTTATTTTTGTGTATTCTATTAGACTTGTCCCAATTTTTCCCCCTTTGTCCTCCTCCACCCAGCCTGCCTCTCACTTCCACAACCAGTCCCCATACCACTGTCCATGTCCATGGGCCATTCATATATGTTCTTTGATTAATCCCTTCCCCTTCTTTCCACAATTCCACCCCCCTTTGGCAGCTGTCACTCTGTCCCCTGTTTTCATACCTCTGGTTCTGTTTTGCTCATTAGTTTATTTTGTTCATTAGATTATTATAAATGACATCATATAGTATATATCTCTCACTGACTGGCTTATTTCACTTACCATAATACTCTCCAGCTCCATCCATGCTGTTGTAAAATGTAGGAGTTCCTTCTTTCCTTCTGCTATGTAGTATTCCATCGTGTAAATGCACCACAGTTTTATAATCCATTCATCTACTGTTGGGCACCTAGGCTGTTTCCAATGCCTGGCTATTATAAATAGAGTGGCTATAAACATAGGGGTTCATAAGTTCTTTTGAATTGTTGTTTCAGTATTCTTAGAGTATATGCCCAGCAATGGAATTGCTGGGTCAAAAGGCAGTTCCATTTTTAATTTTTTGAGGAAATTCCATACCGATTTTTCACAGTGGCTGCACCAGTCTGCATTCCCACTAACAGTGAACTAGGGTTCCCTTTTCTCCACAACCTCTCTGGCACTTGTTGTTTCTTGCTTTATTAATGATGGCCATTCTGACAGTTGTGAGGTTATATCTCATTGTGGTTTTAATTTGCATCTCCCTGATGGCTAGTGATGCGGAGCATCCTTTCATGTGTCTCTGGGCCCTGTATATGTCCTCGTTGGAGAAGTGTTCAGGTCCTCAGCTCATTTTTTAATTGGATTGTTTGTCTTCCTGGTGTTGAGTTATATTAGTTCTTTATATATTTTGGAGATTAACCTCATCATATGTATCATTGGCAAATATGTCCTCCCACACAGTCATTTACCTTTTCATTTTGATGGTGGTTTCTTTGGCTGTGCAGAAACCAAAGCAATCTATAGATTCAACACAATTCCTTATATGGAATCCCAAAAATCTATTTCTGGACTCTGACATGTGTTCAATTTGTCTTTTTGATTACTATAATTTTGTAATACTGTTTGAAATCAGGGATTGTGATACCTCTGGCTCTGTTCTTTGCTCTCAGGATTCTTGTACTATCCCTGATTTTTTGTGGTTCCAAACACATTTTAGGGTATTTTGCTATATTTCTGTGAGAAACATAATTGCAATTTTGATAGGGATTGCATTGAATCTGTAGATTGCTTTAGGTAAAATGGACATTTTGAAAATGTTAAGTCTTTCAGGCCATGAACATGGAATATCTTTCCATTTCATTGTGTCTTTTTCAGTTTCTTTCAACAATGTCTTATTTTTCAGTTTACAGGTGTTTGCCTCCTTTGTTAAGTTTATCCCTAGGCATTCTTACCAACTTGGTGGGAAGTGGGGTCTCTGTTGTAAGTGGGATTATTTTCCTCATTTCCCTGAGAGTTTATTTTTAATACATAGAAACACAACATATTTTGTACTTTAATTCAATTCTGTATCTTGCAAATTTACTATATTCATTCATTACTTCTAATAGTTTTTAGGTGGAGTATTTATGGTTTTCTATAAATAAAATCCAGCCATCTTCAAAAAGTGATATTTCTTCCTTCCCAATTTGGATGCCTTTTGTTTCCTTTTTACCTAATTGCTCTGTCTAGGATTTTCAGGACTATGCTGAATCAAAGTGGTGAGAGTGGGCATCTTTGTCTTTTACTGATCTTAGAGGAAAAGCTTTCAGTTTTCACCACTGAGTATACTATTAACTGTGGTTTTGTGGCCTTTTTCTGTTGAGGTACTTTCCTTTTATACCCACTTTATTGAGTTTTTTAAAACATATATCAGTGTTATATCTTTACAAATGCTTATTCTGCATCTGCTCAGTAATCATATAATTTTTATCCTTTATTTTATTAATGTGGTATATCACATTGATCGATTTGTGTATGTTGAATCATCTTTGCATCCCTGGAATGAATCACACTTGATTGTGGTATGTGATCCTTTTAATATATTATTGTAGCCATATTGCTGGTATTTTGAGGGGGGGGCTATTACAGCTATGTTTATCGGAGATATTGGCATAGAATTTTCTTGGTTTTTTGTTTTGTTTTGTTTTGTTTTGTGATTCGCTTGCCCTGTTTAGGTATCAAGGAAATGCTAGCCTCATAAAATGAGTTAGGAAGCATTCTCTCCTCTTAAATTTCTTGGTAAAGTCCAAGAGGTAGGTACTAAATCTTCTTTGATGTTTGACAGAATTAATCAGTGAGACCATCTGGTCCTGGAGTTTTGTTTTTGCAGTGATTTTTAATTACTGTTTTAATTTTCTTACTAGTGATCAGTATATTCAGGCTTTCTAATCATTCATGATTCAATTTAGGAAATTTGTATGTTTCAATAATTTGTCCATTTCTTCTAGGTTGTCAAATATGGTGCCGTATAGCTTCCATAGTACTCCTGTATAATCTTTTGTATTTCTGTGGCATCTGTTGTACTTTCTCTTTCATTTCAGATTTTATTTATTTGAATATTTTGTAGCTGAAGGTTTGGCAGTTTACTTTAGTTTTTCAAAGAACCAGCTCTTCATTTTATTAATTTCCCATTTATTTTATTCTCTACTTCATTTATTTCAGTTGATTTTTATTATTTCCTTACTTTTCTAATTTTAGGTTTACTTTTTTTTCTTCCTATAGTTCCTTAAGGTGAAATGTTTATTTGAGATTTGTCTTATTTGTTGAAGACCCATGTTGCTATAAACTTCCTCTGTCTACCACTTTTGTGGCATCCCAAAGATTTTGGTATATCATAATTTTGTCCCATTTGCCTCTATGTGTCAGTTGATTTCATTTTTTATTTCTTCATTGACCCAGTAGTTGTTCAGTAGCATGTTGCTTAACACCAACATATTTGTGATTTTTCCAGCTTTCTTGTTGATTTTTAGTTTCATATCATTGTTGTCAGAAATGATTGTTGATATGATTTCAATCTTCTTAAATTTATTGAGACTTGTTTATGTCCCTTTATTTGGCCTGTCCTCAAGAATGTTTTATGTGCTCTTGAGAAGACTGTGTTGTGTGTTAAAACCTCCTACAATTATTGTGCTGTTGTCTAGTTTATCCTTTGTATGTAGTAATTGCTTTATTTATTTTGGTGCTTCTAGGTTGGGTGTGTCTTCACCCAATGTTATGTCTTCTTGATAGATTATCTCCTTTATTATTATAAAATATTTATCTCTTACCTTTTTTGTCTTGATATTTATTTTGTCTAATAAGTATAGATACACCCACTTTTCTCTGGATACCATTTGCCTGGTATCATCTTTAACCCTTCACTTTGAGCCTGTGTTTGCTTTGCAGCAACGATGAGTCACCTGAGGGCAGCATAAATTAAGTCCATTTTGCTACTTTGTAATATTTGATTGGTGAGTTCAGTCCAAATACTTTTAGGGTGATTGTTGATATACGAAGACTTGCTATTGCCATTTTACTATTTGGTTTCTGATTGTTCTTTTTCTCCATTGTTTCATTACCCTTGTGTTTCTGTTTTTTGTTTTAGGTTGGTGGTATTCTATGATTTTTTTTTTCATTTCTTCTTTTTTGATATTTCTGTCCTGAATTTTTGTTTGTGCTTACCATGTTTGTATAAAATATCTCATAGGTAAAATTGTCCTTTTTCCTTCTGATAACATCTTATCTCTGATAATTTGCCTATGTAAAATCCATCATTTTCCTCCTCCCCGTTTGTGTTTTTGTTTTTATAAATTATCCCATTTTATGTTGTGCATGTGTTACCAAATTATAGTAGCTATAGTTATTTTAAAGCTTTTTTTCCCTTTAACGTTTATGTTATAATAGTTTAACACCGTATTCTGAAATAGAGTTGCAATTTTTTGCTTCACTTTATCTGTTTGTCACTTTATTCATAGTTCTGTGTACTTTTGTCTTTTTATTTTAGGAAGAAAAGATCCTTTCAACATTTCCGGTAACACAGGTCTTACAGTAATAAATTCCCTCAGCTTTTGTTTGGAAAAACCTTTATTTCTTCTTCATATTTAAAGAATAACTTGGCTGGACATATTATTCTTGGCTGATAGTTCTCTTAATATTTTGAATATATTATTCTATTCTCTCATGGCATGTAGGATTTCTACTGAGAAATCTGATCATAATCTGATGGAGTTTCTTTTGTAAATTACAATCTTTTTTTCCCCTGACTGCCTTGAGAATTCTTTCATTGTCACTAACTTTTGACAGTCTTAATATAAAGTTTCTTGGAGGAGGTCTTTTTTGCATTAAAATAATTAGGTGTTCTGTTAGGTTCTTTTATCTGAATGCAGCTCCTTGCATAGATTTGGGACGTTCTCATTAGGTATTTCTTCGGATAGGCCCTCTGTTCCCTTCTTCCTCTCTTCTCTTTTTGATATCCACTATCCTTATGTTGTTCTTTCTAATGGAGATTGATATTTCTCATAGAGTTTTCTTTTTTAATTTTAACTTTTTAGTTCTCTCTCTTTTTCCCCCTGAATTTTTGGAGCTCACTAAATATCTCTTGTGCATGGTCTACTGTTTCTAATGCTCTTTAGTGCATTCTTTATATCATTTTGAGCTCTTCAACACCAAAATTTTTATTTGGTTCTTTTTATAGTTTCAGTCCCTTTTATTCACTAATTTTATTCCTGAGCTCATTGAACAGCCTTTCTAAGTTTTCTTGTATCTAATTGAATTTCTTCAAAACTGCAATATTACCTTCTTTGTCATTTGAATTAGTCTTCCATGACTTTGAGTTAATTTTTGGAGAACAGGCATATTCTCTTTGTCTTACCATGTTGCCTTCATTGCTCCTGGTGCTTGGTGGGTTGTTCCTCTGCTAGAGCATTTGAGGTAGTTATTTAGGTGCCATTCGATTTTTTATTTTAAGAGTTCAGCAGGTTGATAATAAGAGATCTTTTCTCTTTTTTGGGTAGATGGTACCGTAGTGCAAGTTTTTGTTTCCTCTTACCTGTGGCACTTGCACTCCTGTGATCGTGGTGTCGGGTCATCACTCCAGACATGAGAGAGTCACTGCCTGTGTGACTGCAGTTGTGGGTATACCCATTGTGTCCAGGTTGCCAGGGTCTCGGGGCCCCAGACCATGGTGAGGAGATAGATGCGTTGGGTAGGCAAGCCAGCTTTATAAGCCTGCCATGCTGTTACTTGGTTCTCTGTGGCTGCTGGAGCTACTGTGCTGTAGCTTGGAGGCTATAGACATATCTTCAGTGCTGCTATGAGGTTCTGCCACCATCAGGGGTGGGTGCTGACACTGTTTCAGTCCCTCCTACCCTCTGCCAGGCCATTGTACAGGGGCTGAATGAGGACTTCACCACTACTAGACATTAGCTGGGGCTGCGGTTTCAATGGTGGTAGCTGGGAAACTGCATCTGCAGGCACAGTCCCTTCCCTGTCCATCCCTCAGTCTTGCTTTCCCTCTGTGTTTCAATGCGTCCACCTTCAGATCTACCAACGTGTGGATCTCTCAGGTATGGGAGTATGTTCAGCAGAGAAACCTTTGTTGGGTTATACATATTCAACTAGTTGTAGATTAAAGGAAAGATTCAAATGTACCTTCTCTCTCTGCCATGATCCTCTGCTTTTTATTTTTATCAGCTAATGAATAGCTTCCTGGAAGCTGTATCTTCCCTAAGATATAATTAACAGCTTAATTGTAGTAAGTAATTAACCCAGAAAGCTTCTAGTTTGCTTTAATATAGGATTCAAGAATAAGAAATGGGTTCTAAAAATGTTCAACACATTTTTCTCCCATGTTCCTAATATGGAGAACATCATTGATCTTTTCAAAAATTTTTCAAATCTTTCTTAATGAAAGCCTTAATATTGGCTGCATGCCACACTTGATCTTACTCTACTAAGTTTGTGTCATGACGTAGATGGAAGAAGGTGCAAGAATCTGTAAATACATCTTAAGAAATTTACATACACTATGCACGTTATTTAATTATTTAATTGTTCCCATTGTACATTCAGTACAAAAGTGGCTAAATGTGTGTATGTTTATGAATGTGTTAAAACCTGATCATATACACATCTATAGAATATTGCACTTAACTACAGACTTCTAGAGTTGTGAAACCATTACTAAAATTGGCCATATTCTGGCTCTGTGGCCTAGGCAAATATATTTCAAAGACTTAGAAGCAAATAGAGGACATTCTTTGAACAAGCTGGATTTGAGCTTTAATAATATTTTATATTAATAAAAAGAGAAAGTCCTGTATATTTGTTAATTTGTAATGCAATTCTGAATAATTCTTGAACTAAAGGGAAAAATAAAAGAAATTAGAACATATTTTGAACAGATGGTAATGAAAAATAGAACTTACTAAACATAGCTGCATTGATTCTTAGAGAAAAATTTACAATCTTGAGAGAATAATTAAGATTTAAGACCTTATAAATAGAAGAGTAAATTAAACCCAAAGAAAGTTAAAGGGAGAAAATCATTAAGATAAGAGAAGACATTAAAGATGTAGAAAACAAATAGAGAATTAAGACTATCAACAATGGCAAAAGCATGTTCATTGGAATTTACTACTCCCTGCCAATATTTATCTACAAAACAAATAAAATGAGAAAAGGCACAAATAGTCAATATCACAAGAGACATTAGTATAGTTCTGATATCAATAAAAATATAATATGAAGAAATTATGAAATATTTTATGCCAATACTTTTGAAAGTATATGTTAACTGAAAATAATTTCTAGGAAAAAATACAGTTTAACAAAATGGATATGATAATACATAGATAGCTATATTATATTAAATATATTAAATCCATATTTAATAATTTCCACAAAGAATACTTTAATTCCAGGTAGCTGTACTAGTGAATTCTACCACATATATAAAAGATAGATATAAAATTAATATTACATAAAGTTTCTGTAAGAATATAAGGACAACATAATCTTGATAGCAAAATTCTACAAGGCCAGTACAAGACAGGAGGTCTGAAGGCATGTCTCTCTCTTTCATTCATATATATATGAATATAATAGATATATGTCTTCATATATGTATATAGGTAAATATACATATATATATGTTCCTTAAAATATAGAAAAATGAATCCTAAGATATATAATCAGGGCATACATTATGACAAAGTTAAATTTATTCCAGGAATGCATTCAAATATTAGAAAATCAGTGAAAATAATTCATTACCATTAAGAAAAAAAGGGAGAAAATGATATTTTATAATCTCAACCCTAAAGATGAACATAGAGGATTAATTTTACATATACAAGAATTTTTATAACAGTGGTGTTTATAATAGCACTAAAATATACACCAAATCTAGAATAACTTGTGAAATATTAATATCATGATGTATCTTGAAAATGAACAAACTACTGTTAAATTCAATAGCAAAGATGAATATTGAAAACATAATTTTGAATTAAGATGGACAGGGCATGAAAATGTGAACTTGTGTTGCTAGTATTTCTAGGGATCCTTGCTAGCAGTATTCCACTATTTGACCTAGGAAGTGATTATTTAAGTATGTTCACAATATGGTGTTTCATAGAGCTTTACCATTTACCCTCTTAATCATGCATGCTATAATGCAATTAAAAGTTTTATAAATATTTGTAAGACAGAATATCACATATTCACGAGACAGAAAGATATCGATAGGTAAATACTCTGTAGGTATCTTACGACGTGTGTAGCAACATCCTGAAAAGGGTTATAATAATATTTACTTGCTTGGTAGCTAACCAAGTAAGTTGATTAGATAAGGATCTACCAACCTTTTTAATTAAAGAGTTAGATAATACCTATTTTTGACTCTTTGGGCCTTAAAGTGTTTGTTACAATTACTCAGCTCTGTTGTGAAAGCAGCCATAGATTATGTGTAAAGAAACGTGTGACTCAGTTCCAGTTAAACTTTATTTACAAAGTGGTGGCAGGCAGCATTTGGCCTTTATGCCATAGTTTTCAGTCCCTGGATTAGATGGTTAAACAGATGGCTAGAGTAAATGAGACATGTATATCTACATGTTCAGGTATTGTTGAAGTATTTCTTATCTCATCTTTCAAAAATAAGGACTCATGAAAATTATTACCGAGAGTTACCTAATTAAGTTATATTTGATTTATTTATTTTTTAATTTACATACTTTACATCTTGGTATGATTTATATTATCACAAGTAATTACTCATTGCAATATTGCCATGTTCAACCGAAAGATATGTTGTGAACTAGATTCAGTGTTCCACCCCTCTTCCTCTTTGCGGATATATGTTCCAAGAACCCCAGAAGATGCCAGAAACCACAGGCTGTACTAAACCCTGTATATACTATGTTTTCTCTTATATGTACATATCTTTGAGAAATCTTAATTTATAAATTAGGCACAATTAGAGATTAACAACAATGAATAATAAAATAGAATAGAATGATATACTGTAATAAAAATTATACAAATAAGGCCTTTCTCTCTCAAAATGCCTTACTGTACTGTACTCGCTCTTCTTATGATGATATGAGATGATACAACGCCTATGTAAAGAGATGAAGTGAGGTGAATAATGTAGGCCTTGTAAATTAGCATTAGGCTATTATATGGGGTTACTTGAACAGAAACACTGCGGTACTGGAACAGTCAGCCTGATCACCAAGGTGGCTACTAAGTGACTAACAGGCAAATAGTGTATATAGTTTAGATACACTGGACAAAGGGATGATTCATGTCCCCGGTGGGAAGAAGAATAACAATTTGAGATTCATCATACTACTCAGATTGATGCACAATTTAAAACTTACGAATTGTTTGTTTCTTGTGCTTTGCATTTAATCTTTTTGGACTTAATTTAACCACGTGGCTAACTGACACCATGGAAAATGAAATTGTGGATGAGGGGGCAGTACTGCAACCGTATTTAAAACATACTTTTCAATATTTTTAACTGATACAGAAAATTTAACAATGTAAAAAAGTAAAGTAGAATATTATACTCTAACATTTTAATCACTGTTGACAGGGATCTGTTTATTATCAGGATTTATTTATTTTATTAGATGATTGCTACTACTTGGTGTTATGTCAAAATTTAACTTTGTATTTATGTTCTTTAAAGCATTAAGGGTTTCTAATTTAGAACAGATTAATCTACTTCTGGCTTTGTTGGTTTTATGGTGAGATAATCTATTTACTTAAATCTTTCTTCTTTTGTTAATAGCTTAGTTAATTAGTCAGGCAAATGTTTATACAACATATACTAAAACCATAAATTCCTTCCTAAATTGTTGCAGGCAAGAATTGGACCCATGTAAAGCTGAACTGACTATTCTAGGAAGGACTGTGAAAGCAAGTGAATCTATCAGTCACGTGTCTAGAAAACCTCTGCCAGAATCCGGTCCTGTCTTTAATGGTGGATCTCCAGGTCTTCATGGAGCAAACCAGGTATTTCTAGTTATATACTCATTATGTGATTTTAGGAAGAAGAGAGATAGGAAAACTTAAGAAAGTTTCCCAGTTAAAGGGGTCTACATGGTTTCAAAAAGAAGTTTTGAGCAATTCCACTAACATTTATCTTAGCAAAGTATAGCTAAAGTTTACTGTTCTATTTTGTAAAATTGCTGCACTATTGGGCTGTTTTTCCATCATGTGGCTATAAATCTGTGTTACATTTCATGACAATATTAAGCATATGGGTTTTTGTTCACTCCCATGCTAGCGATCGATGGGCATATGAGAGAGTTGCCTTAATGTGGTACCAAAAATCATTCAAGAAATGGAACTGGGAGACCATTCCCAGTCTCTGCTTCATATAAGGTTACTAAAATGTAAGAATATTCTCTACATGGTTTTGTGCACATACCAGCCTACTTCTTAAATTTCTATTTAGATAATTAGTATATTTTCATTATTAACCTATATTTCAAGAAAAAAGTATGCATGCTAACTTAAATGTTATCAATTATTTTGCTTCATTTTATGTTGTTACAGAGAACTACTTTAAAAATTTAAGTTTTCTTGTAAAGTGTACCAGTAGCTTAATATATTCATGAATCTTTTACTATATTTTCCATCATGCTTTACATATAACTATTTATACATTTCCAAAGTACAAGTGATTTTTTCATATAGAATTTAATTTTTGTAAGTGTACATTAATTAAATGCAAGTAGTTGTCAAGGCTGTAGGAGCTATTATTCAATTGAGGAGATACATGAATATCTCTAATACAGTTAGGTATTTACTGTAACAGAAATATGAACAATACACAGAGGCAATGGAGAAAAATAGAAAAGGAAAGTTCCTGGTCCCCCTGGAGCACTGAGGGAGTTTGTAGACAGATATCATAGAGATAATCAAGTTTCTACCAGGTAAATAATATGTAGACTGTCATTCAAGGCAAATGAAACATGTGTATAGAGGCTTAGGTAATGGAAAGGCTAAGGAGAGGGAGAGTGGAAGTAGAAATAATTTATTATTGTGGAGACACGGAATTCGATGTGAACGGAGCAGGCAGAAGATCTGATGTTGAGAAAGTGAAAAAGTGCCTGAGAATAATGGATCCTGTATAAAATTTAAAATAGTATAGATTTATGTGCTAGTGCCTGGAGGTACCATTTAAGAGTTTTAACAAGGAGTGATATTATGTAATTTTCACTTCAGTAGTGCACAAAGTATAGAATTGGATGGGTTTATACTACTGGTCAAGAATTGGTAAAGTTAGATAATAGGAATACTTTAATAAAAAACAGTATTGTGGTGATAAAAGTCAACAGATGACTATGACAGCTATTGAACTTGTGAATAATTATAGGTAAAAAAAAAAAGAGAGAAATATTTGGAATTTGAATGACCAGGTTAGCTTACATAGGTAGAAAATTTGTACTGTCTAATTAAGATGTGCATCACAGGATTATTTACAGGGAAAGATTGCAGGTTTACTTCTGCATCTGAGTTACTTTTGGGCAGGGGTGATTTTCAAACATTTAACTGGCTTGCCATCACCACTAATCTATCAGTCCATTTCGTCTGTACATTCCTGCTGCGTACCATTCCTATCAGTGGGACATTGTGATACAGAGTAAGTTATTTGACATAGGGACCTGGAGTTCACAGTTGATCCTGGCTGTGAGAGTGTTTATACAGGTGATAGTGGAAGCCACAATATTTGATTGAATTGATTTTGCAGAAAGAGAGAAAGAGAGAGCTAAAGATTAGGGATCAGCAGTCAAGGAGCAGGTTAAAGGATTGCCCACAAAAATGGGTTAAGAAGTAGAAAGATTGGCACTAGAACAAGGGAAAAAATGTTGTCACAAAAACCAAAGATGGAGAAAGTTACCAAAGGAAGCCTATGTTCAAAGTCAAAGCTACAAAAAGATCAACCAAACAGTTTCAGGAGACCAATAAGAACAGAAAACAAGTTGCAATATTTTGAGTAAGAATAAATGCAGCAACAGAGTGATTTTAGGTTCTTTTACCAGAAGCATGTTAAAAGAGAATAAGGAAAAAAAAGAAAACACAAAAATATATAAATACATAAATTAATTAATTAATAATAAAAATAAAGTGAGAGAAAGACGTTGTTACCTCATGGAAGACTAACTCTCAAACTAGAGTTGCAGAGATATATAATACTAATTGACTATAGTCCAAACATGTTTTCTCCCAAAACCTGTTTCAAAGGATCGGCATTTACTAAGGGGTTTTGTCACTAAAAACTTGATATCCTGTGTGTGAATGAGTGAAGTTACCTTGAAATTTAAAGGACAACCAATTAATCAGGTTTCTCCTCCTTGTTAAATATGCTGTATTTAAAAGATTTTATATCAATCCCTTATTGATTCTTTATTGTTTCATTATAGTGTTACTGTGTCATAGTAGCTTTATGTGTGTGTACAATTGTGTATATGTGACATATATTTATAATACTATACACTAAATGATCGATATAAACAAATTATAACACATCCATATGATAACACTTAAAGAGAAAACATATGATAAATCAGAGAGAAAAAAAAGAAAAACAACTTTGTGAACTTGTTGCTGTGCAATGCAGCCCCTCTGAATATCTAAATATCACGCAGGCTCTAACTATCTAATTATTGTGTTCTGATTAAGAGCTGCTGTTTAAGCACAGTGGGTTGTCTGTGCTCAGAAAATTAAAAACAACAGGTTTTCAGTATAAAGCACTAAGGAAAAGAACGATAGCTGATTTCTTGAGCCAATAAATGTTAAGATATAATTATTCTCTTGACTCTAAGTTTCCAATAATGTCTTTCCGTACTGGCCAGAGCCCCTCCACATGATAAGAGTCTCTAATCCAATGTGTATATGGTGACAGGTTGTTTAATGTTTCCTTTAACAAAAACACACAGAGCTCAGTATGTGAGGAGAGAAGAAAACAGTTAGAGACTTTCAGTTTTGTGCCTGAAATGTGAAAAACTCTGCATCCCCTGATGACCATATGATAACTTCCAGAGTCCAAGAGTAAATGCCCTCTCTCTGGTGGTGGAAAAACGCTTTCCTTGTTAGTATTTTAATTGCTTACACTTTTCAGTGCATAGACTCCTGCTGTTGGATCCAAGTTGCTTAATGACAGCAAACCTTAATTCCTAATAAGTGCGGACCAAGTTACAATGGTACTAACTACTCTCCTTGCTTTATAAAAGAAAAGAAAATAATTATGCAAATAAATATTGTTAATCTATCACTGGAATTTTTTTCGTTCTACAGATGATAACATAAAATGTGTTCTAGAAAGATGCTGTTTTTATCACATTCAAGTCAATCATGAATATTAAAAGCAGAATATATTGTGGCATCTATTCTATACAGGATTGGAATTTTTGAAGAATTGGGTATTGACTTAGTCCCTTTGGGCTGCTGTAACAAAAGTACCATAGACTTGGTACCTTAAACAACAAATATTTATTTTTTCACAGTGAGGAAGGCTGGGAAGCCCGAGATTAAGGTGCCGGTGCATTGGAGTCTGCTGAGGGCACCTGCCCGGGTTCATAGACAGCTGTCTCTGTGTTCTCAGACGGCAGAAGGGGCAAGAGAGTTCTCCGGGGTCTCTTTTTCTAAGGGCACTACTCTATTCATTAGGGCTCTACCTGCATGGCCTAATCTCCTTCCAAAGGTCCCACCTCCTAATACCAACGGACTGGGGCTTAAGGTGTCAAAGCATGAATTTTAGGGGGACACACGCATTCAGACCATAATATGATAGTAGTCTAGATATTCGATAGCAGAGGAAGTGATATAAGAAGTATTGAAATTTTTCATGATAAATTTATATAATTGACAAACCTTCAATTTTTGACAGTAGAGTAGGCAGAGGAGTAAGAGCACAACTGGAAAAATGTACTATCAGAGGAACCAGAAGAAGAGCGAGCTTCGAGAAAGAGGAGCTGTTCAGCCTTGCTACAGTCAGATCTAGCAAGAATAAGGTCTGAGAAGCACCCACTACTTATTCTGACATGGAAATCATTGATAAATTTTCCAGAGAATTGGCCACTTATATTCAAGGTCATGGTGGTGAGTGAAGAGGTGCTATCAGCATTCTGTTAACAACCAATGTTTTCTCCTGGCAAACATTGGAGAAATTTTTTTGTCTTCTGGCAAAAGGGGCAGAATCTAGTTGGACACTTGCTTCCTATTATAATAGTGATGAAAATTCCAACTGCAGGATGACAGTTATTTTTTTAAGTTTATCGAAAACCCATTTATAGTATCACCTGTAAAGTTGAAGATGTGCATATGCTAAACTATGAAATTTTCCTGTTTAGGGATGGGGCTGTACACTAGTAAATTTTTTATACTTGAATATAATGAGACATGTACTAGACTATTCATAGCATAAGTATTTATAACACAAAAAGTAAAAAACAACATAAACAATTATCAAAAGTAGTATGCATATTCTGTATACTGCAAATATATACAATGGTGATTATTAGTGAACTTCATGTCTTACATTTAAGTCTTCAATCATTTTAGAATTGATTTGTGTTCATGGTATAAGGGTCCAATTTTATTTGCTTGAATGTGTCTCTCAGTTTTCCAGTGTCATTTGTTGAAGACAATATTCTTTCTTAATTGTGTACCCTGTTGGAGATCAGTTGATTGTATATTCATGGATTTCTTTCTGAGCTCTCTATTCTGTTCCATTGGTCTACATCTCTGTTTATGTGAGGATCATACTGTTTTGAGTCCTGTAACTTTCTAATGTTATTTGAAATCAGAAAGTGTGGTGCCTCTAGCTTTGGTCTTTCTCAAAATTGACTTGTTATCATAGTCTTTTGAGGTTCCATATGAATTTTAGAATTGTTTACTCTATTTCTGAAAAAAATGTTATTGGGATTTTGATAGGGATTGCACTGAATCTGTGGATTGTTTTTGGTAGTATGGATATTTTAATGGTATAAACTTCCAATCTATGAACACAAATGCCTTTTTATTATTTGTGTCTTATTTAGTTTCTTCAGTCTATATTCATAGTTTTCTAATTCCCTTTTTTATGTAGTCTGTAGTTTGTGTATAGAAAAACAACTGATTCTTTATGTCGATTTTTGTATCCTGCAACTTTATCAAATTAGTTTGTTCTATATGTTTTTTTAATCTTTAGGGGGTTTCTAATATAAATAAGATCATATTGTCTGAAAACATGGACAGTTTTACTTCTTCCTTTCTTATTTGGATACCTATTACTTTTTTCTTGCCTAATTGCTGTAGTTAAAACCTCTAGTAGTATGGTAAATGGACATAGCAAGAGTGGACATCCTTGTCTTATTTCCGGTCTTAGAGAACAAGTTTTATGTTTTTCATTGTAGAGTATGATGTGAGCTGGGAGCTCATCAGATATAGCCTTCTTATGTTGAAATAAGTGTCTAATCCATTGAGTGTTTTTATCATGAAAAAACATTGAATTTTGACTATTTTTCTGCATTTATTGAGATGATATCATTTTTATGCTTTATTCTGTTAACGTGATGTATCAAAATTGATTTTCATGTTGAATCATTCTTGCAATGTAGGGATAAATCCCACTTGTTCATAGTATTTGAGTCTTTTAATGTGCTTTGAATTTCATTTGCTAGTATTTTGTTGAGGGTTTTTACACCTGTGTTCATCAGGAATATTATCCTGTAGTTCTTTTTTGTGGTTACTCTGTCTGGGTTTCATATCAGGGTAAGGCTGGCTTTATAATATATGTTTAGACAGGTCTTCTCCTCTTCAGTTTTTTTGGAAGAGTTTAAAAAGAATTTATGCTTATTGTTCTTTAAATGTTTTATATAATTTACCAATGCAAACATCTGGTGCTAAACTTTTAGGGAGGGGGGAGGTTTTTGTTTACTAATTCAATCTTATTACTAGTTGCAGGCCTATTCAGACTTTTTATTTCTTCACAGTAAACTATATATTTTTAGGAATTTATCCATTTCTTCTAGGTTATCCATTTTTGTTGGCCTGTATTTGTCAATAGTATTATCTTATAATCATTTTTACTTCTATAACATTTGTAATAGTTCTTCTATTTCCAATTTTATTTTAGTCTTTTTTTCTTTTTATCTAAGATTTTGGCAACTTCTTCTAAAAAACAACTCAGTTTTGTTTATTTTTTCTCTATTGTTTTACTATTTTGTCTTTAGTTTATTTCTTATTTACTATTTCCGTTCTTCTGCTACCTTTGGTCTTAGTTTGTTTTTCTTTCTTTAGTTCTTTCAGATATAGTGTTAGGTTGTTTATTTAGGTCTTTCTTCTTTTTTAAAGTAGGTCTTTGTCTCTGTTAGTACTGCCTTTGCTGCACTCCATACGAGCATGATAACTGTAATGTGATGCTCTCTGACCAATCCTGGTATTAAAAAGGTTGCAGTTCAACAAATATTCCTACATGGAGAAAAAAAATATTTTATGTACCTACATATGCCCTTTCAAGAAACAACTTGGATTGGTCAGGAAGATGCCAGATTTGAAATGAGGATGTCTGATTTCTAATCATTTCTCTACCAAAGAATAATATTTTACATTGTTGACCATTACTTGAAATCTCTGTGCCTCAAACTTCTCTTCTGTAAATGATGTTCTTAGACTACATTATTTTTTAAAGTCTATTCTAATTCAAAATCCTGTGGTTCTCTGCTATTTCTCTGCGTGTAGATAGGCAGGCAGGCAGACAGAAAGATAAGTATAGATATATAATATTTAGTATACTATATAATACTAAAAAATATATAATATACTATTTTTTCAGCATGAATTACACAGATTTTTTTTTATATTAATATACTGTCTGTCCTGGATGGGTAGCTCATTTGGCTAGAGCATCATCCCAATATGCCAAGGTTGCAGGTTTGATCAACAGTCAGGGCACATAAAAGAAAGAAGTAATGAATGCATACATAAGTGGAACAAGAAATTGATGTCTCTCTCTCTCTCTCTCTCTGAAAATCAATCAATAAATAGTTTTTAAAAGATACTATCACAGTCATAAATTCTATTATATTCTGCTTATCTAGGATTACCTAACTTTTATATAGTATCCCTATGGAAACCTCTTGAGAGACCCTCATCTGGTGTTCTTTCAGTTCCTACCTAAATTTCCATTTATTTGTAAAATGTCTCAAAGAATTTTTATTTTAAAATGAACAAACTAATCAACAAAACTACATAATAACACATTCATGCCCATAGCTTAAACTATGAAAAAAAAAAGAAAATTGAGACAAATGAATATATTCAAATTTTTTTCTATGTTAATTGATTTATTAGAATTTACGTTCTTCAATGTTTCTTCAGAGTGGTTAGGGGACAATGGATAAAGCAAAGCAAGAAGTAATATAGTTTGTATTAGGGAATTCTAATAATACAGATCATAACTTTAAACCCTATTTAATTTTACAGCATAATCTATGTAACTCAACACTAAGTAGAATAAAATCAATTTCTGTCTTAAGTACTTTGGAGATATTAATTTGGGAGATAATATTCTAGTGAAATTTAAGAACTTAAGGCTAATTTAGCCAAAGCCTAAAGAGAGAGCCCTCAGGTAAATGATCTCATATATGAATCCATAATGTAAAATTTAAGGATGCTGAGGCTTCGGAAAATAAGTGAAGCATGAATTCTGAGAATTTGCAACATAATCCATAAAGATGAAAATAAAGTACTTTATATTATCAGTTGTAAAATATCACATGGTCCAAAGTTATTAAAACTGCCTTTATCAGTAACTACACTGGCTCCTTCAAAGACAAAACGTGAGTAGTGTCTGTTTACCTGATGTGGTAAGACGAAATCAGTGATGGTCATTGAGAACCAACCCTCTTAGGGCTAAGATTTTGTCAACTCAGTGTTTTTTATATGTATAATTTTCTCCATGGCATAAGATAATAATATCTTAAGCACTCAGTAATACCGCTGCAAACATTAATTCAGAAGAGGCAGTAGGGATACAAAATTAAAAGTTGGAGCTCTGGAGTTGGAATGGATCCTAGCTCCCTTAATCCGTAGCCATGGACCTCAGGCAAGCCACGTACCTTTCCTTTCCCCTCTCCCTTCATCTGTAAAATGGGGCTGTCACTGTTTTGGGGTGGCGATAAGCAAGACTGAAATGCTATAAAATGGGCATTTAATAATTATTATTCTTTACCATTATTTTGTTTTGAGTTTCTTTCCTACCTTAAAGTTTACCTCTACCTTGTGCTAAATAAACATAAAAAAATTTTTTTAAGTATTTCTAGTCCTACGTATTCCACACTGGAAATAAAGATTTTGAAATTGATTGTGATACACAAATGGATGCTCATGCCATGGAAATTTGACTCAGTTCATAGGCTAAATAATTTTTTAAATACTCAGTATAAACATAGTTGCCATTTTATTTTCCTAAAGTGTTCTCTATATGTTTTATTTTTGCATCACTTACTTATAAAAGTGGATTAATGAATATGTAGTTTCCTGGCACTTAAAGCAATGTAACTTGTCTACCTTTCTAGAATAAGAAAGCAGAATTTTTCTTTTCTGCACTTGCATGAAACCTTGTTCTTCACCTTAATGCTTATCTGCTGACTGTCCCTCAGGATTAGATCCCTCATCCATTAGTCTTCTTCAGTGATGTGAGGAATCCATCATCCACCCCCTGAAAGGAGCATTCATCTATTCATTTATTTAGCAAGTAAGCAAGCATTCTGGAGCATTTATTGCTTCCCCACACCCCCGCAGGAACTGCTCTAAATTCATTACAAATATTAGCTCATTTAATCATTATATCATTTAATCCTATGCATAGTCACTGATCCATATTTTACAGCCAAGGAAATAGAGGAAGGGTGAGATTAAGCAACTTGCTCAAGGTCACACAACTAGCAAGTGGCACAATCAGTGTTTGAACCCAGGCAGCACATCTCCAGGGCCAATCGTATTGCCTGATCTTAATCACTGTGGTTTGGGGGCTACACAGGAGGAAATTGGCCTGGTATTTCAAGTATGGATGGTAGTAAGATCATTTAGGAGAATTTACCCCACCAAAATAACTATACAAAATATCCTTATTTATGAAATTATTGTCATTATAATAGTAGTTACTGAGCACTTTCTCTTTGGACGATACCATCATGAGCTCCTTAGACTTGCTATCTCATTTCATAATTTTAGAGCTCTTTGAAGTGGTTAACATTGCCATCTCCATTTCACAGGTAAAGGAACTGAGGCACACAGAGTTTTTGAATGGCTTGATTTTTGTTGCACAGCTGTTAAGAGGGAAGGCCATGACTTAACCACCAGGCCTTTATAGCATATGTTATGCTGCTTCACTGCAAATAACAATGTCAGACACCTTTTACCAGTCCACATTGTTCTTGGTTTGATTTAATGGTTAAATTGTAATACAATGCTTGTTTCAAACAAAATTCAAAGCACATTTACTATTATTACTAAATAAAAACTCCTGAAGTAATATGTTTCTTTAGATTCATCTATGTTATGGAATCTCCCTTTAAGTTAATTTACGTTCTGAAAATCATATCAATTCATCAGTATATTTTTAAATGAGATAATAGCAAACCAATATAAAGCAAAAATTTATTCATCTTTTTATCAAAATTTATGTTTCTCTCTTTATCCATCCATCTATCTGTCCATCTGTTCACCCATTCATCCAGATAGTACCTACTATGTGGCAGGAATTGTTCTGTGCTGGGGATTTACTGTTGAGCCATCAAATAATGCTCCATCTTGATAAATGTTATATACTAATGAAAATACTCACAAAACCTCTCTCTACCTTTCTTTGATCAATGTTTCAATGGCAACAAAAATGAATCATTCCTCTGGGGTACGGCTATGTGGTTTATTACTAAATAAACATACAAAGGAACCATTCAGGAAAAATAAATCATCATGTGCCTATTGATTAGATGCTCCTCTCTAAAAACAGGTAAACTGTTTCTTCATGATTTTTTTTAAACTTGTGCAGATGTGGAGAAAAGAAAACCCTTGTGCACTGTTTGTGGGCATGAGGGTTCGTACAGCCACTATGGAAAAGAGTAAGGAGGGTCCCAAACATTGAAAGTAATAACTGCCTGATGACCCAGCAGTGCCACTCCTTGGTATATATTTAAAAAAACCTGAAACACTAAACAGGTAATATATGTACCCCTACATTCATTAGAGCATTTTTTATGATATCTAAGATACGGAAACAACCCAAGTGCCTATCGATAGACGAGTGAATAAAAAAAGCTGTACACATATACACATATGTACACATATGCACAATAATACATATATACAATGGAATATTACTCAGCAATAAAAGATGAAATCTTAGTATTTGTGACAGCATGGATGGACCTAAAGGGTATTACGCTCAATGAAATATGTCAGTCAGGAAAGACAAATACCATATGATTTCACTTCTGTGTGGAATCTAAAGAATAGTGTAAACAAACAAAACAAAACAAAAACAGACTCACAGATACAAAGAACAGACTAATGGTTGTCAGAGGGGAGGGGGGTTATACAACCAGGTGGAAAAATTGAAGGGATTAAGGAGTACAGATTGGCAGTTACAAAATAGTCATGGGATGTAAAGTACAGCATAGGGAATACAGTCAATAATATTGTAGTAACTATGCATGATACCAGCTGGGTACTGGAAATATCATGGGGAACACTGTGTAAAGTAGATGATTATCTAATCACTATGCCGTACATCTGAAACTAATACAAAATAATACTGAATGTAAGCTGTAATTGAAAAAAACCTTACTGATAGGCCAATGTGAAAAGTTTGAAATACTGAGTTAAACATATTTACACAGGCTATATTGTTTTATTTTGTTTTCCCTGAGAAACTCTTATCTTTATCATGCTAATGTTCATTTTCATCTCTAAGCAGAAGGATACATCACATAGCATTTCTGAAAATTGTTTCACCATACCTTTAATTTTTAGTAATGTCAGTTAATAGCATCATCAAGTAACAGTAGAATGGAAATTCTAAATTTTAAACTATATTTTAAACTAAATTTAAAATCTTCATTAGCTTATCCCATGTGAAATATACAAAACCCATGTGTGTATAATAAGCAATGAACCTGTCCTTATTATACCTGACCAAGGGCATTTATTCATCTGTCAACCATTTCTGGAACACACATTACATACAGAACTCTGTGCTAGAAACTAAGTAAATGAAATGCTGAAACATGGTCTTTGCCATGAATAATCACATCAGCAAAAACCATCCATAGCCTACAGAAACCAAAACAAACAAACGAAAATCCTCTTGGTGTCAAGATTCATTGGCACCAGCTAAGAATCTCTGCGACGAGCATTATCAAAGCATAGCTGCTTGGTCAGTACGAAATAATCATGTTCAGGCTCAATCCAGAAAATCACTGAAATCACTGAAGGAGTATTTCAAATAGTGTGTGTATAAATTTTCCATAGCCTCACTGCAGAAATGAAAAGAAGCAAGCAAAATTAATTGTAATGATCTATTTTATTTAACCCAGTATGTTCAAAATATTGTCATTTCAACATGTAATTCTCATGAAGACATTATTGATAGGATACATTACATGATTTTATTTCATAAAAAGTCATTGAAATCTAGTGTGTTTCTTATACTTACAGTTCATCTCAATTTGTGCTAGCCACATTTCATTTGTTCAGTAGCCTGTAGTGAGTGGCCATGTGTTAGACAGAGTGGCTCTACAACAGAACTATTCAGCATTATTGTAGTCTACTTTACATTGAATTTATCTGGGCTTTGGTTATGGTATCATTGGTCAATTCATTCTTTAGCAAATGTTTATTGTGCTTTCACTGTTTTCAAATGATAGGCAAACATTGAGAATACACATACAGATGGCCAGTGGACACATGAAAAGAAGATCAAAATCACTAATCATCAAAGAATACAACAGTGAGTACAAGAGGCCCTGCTCTGCAGGAGTTTAGACAGCCAAGAAAGAGAGAAAGAGTTTTAATAAACTATTCTAAGAGCAGTGTGTCCTGGGGATTTGGAGGTATAAAGTAGAGGGTCCTAGAACCCAGCTGGGTCATAGCAGGTGAATGGAGTCTGGAAAAAATGGCAGTGACAGCCTAGGAGAGAACAGATGTGTGCTTAAACCAGTGTGCTTAAAGAAGGACAAGGTAAAAGAGTGAGGGTGTGAGTGAGGAAGGGTTAACAACGCAGTGTTCCCAAAGCACTCAGTGGGTAAGACGTTAGAGGATAAATGGTGAGGATGGAACAGGAGGCTGCAGCTAGGTCTCCGAAAGCCTTGGGTGTCATTTTAAGGAGCTGGAGTTTGTCCAGTAGGTTTTGACTTTAAGTTTTAAATAAATTACCCTAACAGCTATATGGGAGTATTTTGGGGACATGAGCAGAGGGTAGGAGATTATGTGCGAGAGGGCTGAACAGTTCAGTGAAGAGAAAATAAGAGACTCATTTTTTCAGGGAAATGAGAATTAGAGAGGAGGAAACAGATTCTATAAATATTTGGATTAAAATCAATAAGACATATCAATTGGATTTAAGTTGAAGTAGCAGGTGGAGTCAAGGACAACAGCCAGGTTTCTATCCTGGCTGATAAGGTAGCTGAGAAAACCAATCTGAAGTTCAAAATATTGACAGGGCAGCAAGACAATGGGGAAAGATGATAAATTCATTTTTGTCCCTTTGAGTCTGAAGGGCCTCTGGGAGTGTCAGATTGAGATTTCTGTGAGACAGTGGGTGAAGCTCAAAGGTGAGATCTGACTGGTTTTGTGCTGTAGCTGAAACAATGAGAGAGAATATGATTACCAGGGGAGAGCACAGAATTATAAAAACCACCTTTCAGAAAACAAAACAGCTCCTTCCCCCACGCGTCCTTCCAGAAATCATTAGCATTCTCAGTTAGTACATCTCTGCAGGGCTGTCAGAGGACTGCTTCTAAGATATCATATCACTGACTTGTTTCAAATTCTTCAGCCTCCTTTCTCCCTGGTTTGCAAACACTAACTTTATCCCCAGACCTTCATTTTCCCGGTTTCACAGTCATCCACAGGGTTGTAGTTGCAGTTAGTTGTCACCTGACCCCTTTTGCCCTGTGTCTTTGATATGTATCCCTGTGTCTGCCTGGACAAGCACCTCTGATTGTCTGAACCCAGGAAGTTATATCCTGTCCGATTCCTGACGGCAGCTTTTCGTGACAGAGAAGTGTTAGTTATTTTCCTTTTTATAGGATTCCATAGCAACTTGTACGTATGTCTATTCTAGCAATTCTCATCTTATTGCTATTGCAGTCATCACTTTGTCTTCTGTCTTCTTCCAGTTCAGTGCATACTTTATGAAATGATGGACTTGTCTATTGTTTTTTTTTGTTTTGTTTTGTTTTTTTGCTTTTTAATCTTCACTGCTTATAACTGGCTCTACAGGGACTCACGCGTATATTGAGTAAAAAAAAAGATATTGAATTTAATTTTCTTTTTTGGATTGTATTAATTTCAGTAGAATAGAATTAAATGTGCATGAGGCTCACTGGTAAACATGAAGGAAAACACAGTTGTTGACAACAGGATAACTTCATGCTGAAAATGCTTTGACCAGTTATCATTTCTGGTATTTTAGATTATATATCATGAAGTATTATATAAAATCTATTATTTTTTGGAATTTTAAACACATCTTTCAAATATATATGTCTATCTAGAGCCTTATTACCAGGGAGTAGATTACAAAGAAAGCAAGTCTAGTCTAGGTTAAATTTTTTCAAACATACAGTGGCTAAGAAATATTAAAAAATTGTGCTGCAGCCTTGTAGCCTGGTAGAATCTTATACTGTCTTCAGGCCCCTTAACTCGTATTTTGAATGAAAGGTTAATTTTAAGGCTAACATTTGCCATTCTGAGAGTGACAGCAAGCAGTCTGTGGTACAGTCAAGTGACAGCATCTTCTGCAAAGTGGGGAGAAATGACAAACGAGGCTGTATGTGAAAGTCACTGTGCCTGCTATATTCTTATACCTAATGATGAAATCTTTCTAAATAACCACAGGAAATTACTCATTTCTTTATAAAAAATATTAGCTCATGTCCCAAGTACTGATTAAGAAAATAATTTTGTATTTTGATAAGGACATCTGAAGTGTTAAGCAACCAACTTTTAAGTGTGGAGTTCTGATTAAGATAATGTTTCATTTATCTGTCACTTCATAATAAATCATTCAAAATAAAAAACCTTATTGCTTAAAGCAGCAGATGTTACTTACTTGCTCGTAGTTCTATAACAGTGGTAGGACTCAGTGAGGAGAGATTATTTTTGCCTCACTTGGAATCTTCTGGGGCTATGTCCAAATGACTTATTCATTCATGTGTCTTCAGTCTCGAAGAAGATGACTGGAAAAGCAGAAGGCTGCCTAGGTCTCTATCTTTCTCCCCCTCCCCAACCCCTCCCCAGCCCATTGCCTCTCTCTAAGGCTGGCTGGGGCTTCTTAAGCTTCTGTTGTGGTGATTGGCCTTCCCCAAAGCACAAAAGCTAGAGCTTCCAGGCCTTCTTAATTTCTGAGCTCCTAAAATGCCACTTCCGGTGCTCTTACATTGCTAGTACTGGATCAGCCCATATTAAAGGCGAGGAGAAATAGACTCTACTTCTTTGTGGAGAAATGGCAAATTTACACTGAAAAAGAGAATGTAAGATAGAGATAAGATTGTAGCTATAGGAATGTAATCTACCACAAATACTTAAACATATTAACCAAATACTTCTAAGTATAGATTAAAATAAGTTCATACCCATATACACATCAGACTGTTTATACTAATGTTTCGAAATACATTGCAGGTAATATAGTTCTCTGAACTCTGTTTAGTAAGTAACTCTGCAGATTATATACTAATTGTTCAATTGTTTATGCGTCACAGGCCAAGCACAGGATGTCAGAAATTGCAGGTTGTGTCTTTCCTCTGAATGCTCACAGACTGTTCTCATATGTTATCTGATCCCCTTCAGCATGGCCTGACCTGCCTGGACCTCTCAGGCATGCCTGAGCCTAACAGTGCAGGGATGCAGCACCCACTGTGATGTGCTGATGATAATACTTCTCTCTGCTGCCTGAGGACTTTCTGTGTTCTCTGCTGTCACTCTTCAAACCCCAGAGACCTGTGTTTCCCATGTACTCCTATTTCTAATTATTTCTGTAGCCTAACACTCACCACCCTCCTCCTTTTGCTCTCTTTATTTATTTTTTCTACACCCCTGTTCTTTTCTCCCATTTTATTGCCACTAGCTCATTCTTCTTTTGTTGTCGCTGGTGTTCCTCAGGTTAGTATAGCTATTGCCAATGAAAAATCACCTTTTTCATCTGTGTCTTTACTTTTGGGATTTTTTGTTTCTTTGTTTTAATTTCTTGGCTGTTTTAATTGCTTCTTGACTTCACCATCATGTTTACTTTTATTTGATTTCTTCTGAATGATCGACTTTAAGTCTGATCACTTAAATAAAGTGAATCATAATTAATCAGTAAAAATAACAAAAACTTATGAGAACAACAAAAAATACCATGTAGCCTTGGTCGGTGTGGCTCAGTGGATTGAGCGCTGACCTGCGAAGCAATGAGTAGGGATAAGAGCACAGTTTATAGAAGATGTCTTGGGCTAAGTGTAACTCAAATTTAACTAAGGATCCCTTCTTATTTCTTACATTTCATTTTATCATGGCTATACATCAAACAGAAATGCAAGTTAATGCCACAAAACATTAAAATTTATGGTATGTCTTTACTGAAAATTTGTAAAGACCAAGGCAGAATAAAGATAGTCATACAATGAGATTTTCTAAATAGTATCATTAGACATCCTTCCCTCCCCGCAAATCCCACATTTTTAGTAACTGACCCAAAAGCCCAGTCAGGGCACATGCCTGTTCAATCCCCAGTCAGGGCACATGCCTGAGTTGTGGGCCAGGTCCCCAGTAGGGGGCACGGGTGAGAGGCGACCACACATTGATGTTTCTCTCCCTCTTTTTCTCCCTCCCTTCCCCTCTCTCTATAAGTAAATAAATAAAATTTTAAAATACCATTTAAAAATAGCCATTTTTATTAATTGTCCAGTTTTTTTTAAATAAAAGAGTATCTACACTTTCCTTAATATAAATTCTTAGAACCACTTAATTTGGATTAATTAGATTGATTTTTCTAATAATCAGATACACTTTGAAAGTTAAAAAAACTTTACAGCATGTTACTTTAGTGAGAATAGATTCATTTGTCATTAGTAGGGAAGAGAAAAGGAAATAAATTAGGCTCTTACATGTTTAGAGCACCATATACTTATCTTCCTATGATTAGTCAAGAATATTTTTGTTGAAACTGATCTTACATTTATTTTTACTTTTAAAGTATTTTATATTTATAGTGTTCTTAAGTTAAGAGTTTATATAATTAGAAACTCATACAAAATTTTAGTTGAAAATCAGCTTAGAAATATGTTAAATCTGCCATTTTATCTGTGGGGAAATCAGGGTAATGACTAAACCCATTTCTGATGGCTACTGAAGACAGCCAAGAATATAACTGAAGTCCCCTGTGACCAAGAAACCTCTTCTTGGTTTTTATGGTGGATTCCTGACTGATTTTCTCAGTCCCTAGGTCATTGTTGGGAAGACATGAATAATTGGTAAAGAGACAGGAAAAAATCTGGAGGCTAAATTTATGTGGTTGAAAAGGAAAAAGGTGTCAACTGTGAAAGCAGAGAGTCTGGAATTTTAAAGAAAGAAGAAGTACAGGTTATTTGAAAAATCAGGAGAGAGGTCAAGGTTAAGAGTGAAAGAGGAGCTTTTGGGTCAGTTACTAAAAATGTGGGATTTGGGGGGAGGGAAGGATGTCTAATGATACTATTTAGAAAATCTCATTGTATGACTATCCTTATTCTGCCTTGGTCTTTGCAAATTTTCAGTAAAGACATACCATAAATTTTAATGTTTTGTGGAATTAACTTGCATTTCTGTTTGAAGTATAACCATGATAAAATAATATGTAAGAAATAAGAAGGGATGCTTAGTTAAATTTGAGTTACACTTAGCCCAAGACATCTTCTGTAAACTGTGCTCTTATCCCTACTCATTGCTTGGTAGAGCAAAAATAATTTTGTAAATCTTATCTAATAAAATAATAACCAATATATATGGAACACATGTTCTGAGCCAGACAGTCTGTTAACCACTTTATACAATAAAAAACAGTTAATTTACTCATCACAACGAACCTAGGAAGAATTGTTATGATCTCCGTATGAAAACAAGGAAACTAAAGTTAGAATGTTAAACAAATTGTCTGAACCACAGTTAACAGGTTCTCTACAGTGAAAAAAAAAGTCATTAAGACATAAAAACATTCACTAATGAAGGAGCCACCTTTAAATCCTTCCCATTCAAGCAACCCTCTCAGCTTAACATCAATGTGTGACTAAACCTGTAAATCAACATCAAAGGGAAAGTCCACCCATTGCTCAAACTTTAAAACACAAAGAAAGTTTAATGCAATTATTTAATGAAGGGGAAAAAAAACAACCTACATATCTTGCAAAACATGGGAGATATCTCTGTATTGATTAAATAGATATTGAAAACAACTCAATTACATTCAGAATCACAGGTAAATAAATATATGGGAGAGTTAGTTAAAAATTGAAGAAAAGAAAATCTGGAGGAATTGTGATGGGTGCTTTGAAAGAGAATGATTTGAATTTTGACAGATTACATGCGGCCTCTGGGAAACAGATGAAATCACAGAAGTTAGTTTCACAATGATAACCATACTTATGATGCTGCTTTAAAGTAAAAATGAAAGTAAAAGGTGTTTTTTATGTTACTATCTAGTCTTTTTTAAGGAGGATTATGCTCTCCTACTCTTCCCCCTCCAAAAAAAAAAAAAAAGAAAATTCAGAAGCAATCAATTTCTAACTTATTCTTAGTTTCCTCTAATAGTTGAACATAATCATTATATTTTTCTGTAATTTTTAAAATGTAAGATAACAAAAATCAGGAATTTAGTTTTATATTTTAAAATAATATTGCAAGGAAATAGTTTTCCATGGGTATTATAAAATTTTTATCCAATTTATAAATAAATTACTTTTAAGTGGTCTTATCAGAGTACCAGTTACCTGCAGACAATTAATTAGCAACCTCTGTTTCTCAGAGTAGCCTTCAGCATCAGTAGGAAAAATTATTCTGGCTCTTTCTCTTTTGTCACTCAAAGAACTTATGATTATGGAAAATATACTTTATTGTTCTAAACATTATTTAAGGAATTTATACTAAAATTAATTTGCAATTTGATCTAGGACTGTGTTTCTATATTCACATTTAGTGATTTTCAGTATAGATCTTATTGTTAATGCAAACTGCTTTTCTTCGTGTCATTTCTACTTACTGCTTGAAGTCTAGCAGTTGATGTTGAAGTTGTTGAATTTGAAACTTTTACATAAAATTACAAGGTGGTGAAACGCAGCATACAAATTATTGAGGGCTTCTTCCACGCAATTCTGTATAATTATTCTAAGTTGAATGTTCAAACAAAAATCAAATAGAAGTGATAAAAAAATTATCCTGGAAAAACTCAAATAACATAAAATTACCAATATGAAATTCAACATACTCCAAGTCCAAGGAAGCGAAGAAGCTTCTGAGAAAACATTTTGAGATATGTAATAAAAGCATTGGCTGTTTTTTTTTTAAGAGTTTATTTATTTTTAGAGAGAAGGGAAGAGAAGGAGAGAGGGAAAGAAACATAAATGTGGGGTTACCTCTCACGTGCTCCCCACCGGGGACCTGGTCCACCACCTAGACAGGTACGCTGCCCAGGAATTGAACTGGTGATCCTTTGTTTGCAGGCCAGCACTCAATGCACTGAACCACACCAGGGCAGCATTGGCTGTTTTTAAATGCCATTTCGATGCATGAGTTTATCATATGTTTAAAATTATAGTTGTCATTGAATTAAGGGAGGGTAAAAAAACTGTGGCACTCAAAACAACGAGCAGTCTAGTTATACAGATATGTGTCCTACATTATACAAACAGCTGTGAAGAAAAAGAAAAAATGCAATTATTGAAGCAATACCTTTGCAATTACATTTTCCTCAAACTCAAGAGAAGTTTTGTTAGATCTGTGAGAATTTTTGTTTTGAGAGGTCATTTCTCTATTATAGAATACCTGCAAAATTTAATTAAAATCATGAAAAATGAGTTTGACTATAGATTAAAAATTTTAATACTTTATTATGATATGTATGTATTGTGGATTACATTATATCTAATTTCTTTAAATTCAGTTACTTTGTAAATGCTTCCTTGGACCCATAAGGAGAACTCATCATTCCCTTATGCGAGTTCCTGCAGCACTGCTTACACATTCTCTTCAGCAGTCAGTTCTCCTTTCGCTGGACGTTAAGGTCTTTGAGAACACTCGTTGCACATTATTTGCATTTCTATCCCCAGAGTGGATAGGAGCTGAATAAATAACAAAATGTATTTCTTCAGATATTTTAATGTTCCTAAAGCAAATAACGTGATAGTAAAAATATATTGTTGTTCTATATTCTTGGAACTACATTTTCCAGAAAAAGGTCACCTTTTGGATGTATTGTTTTGCCTAGAAACTTATGACATGTTTGTTTTTGTCTGAAGGTCCATTTCTGAGTTACTCCTAGGTTTTCAAGATAAAACACATCCGAGCCCCTTCGCTGCAAAGGACTAGATCAACTACGCCTTCTTTTCTTTTGTTGTACATCTGAGAGCCCACAGGCAAAAGACCAGGATATAATATGCATTGAATATGGATTCCCTTAAAATCTTTCCTCCTCTGAGAATAGTTACTTTCTTTGCTATTCACTAAACTAGCTAGTCCATTTCTTATAGTAATAGGAATATTGGTTTTCTGTTTGGCATTGTGCAGGCCCATTACACGTAGAAATAGAGATGTGCTCTTATGATGCTGCCATATGTAGCATCATAGTAAAACAATTTGTCGTAAAACAATTAAAAAGAAAAGAGAGAGTAATATCCATCCAGAGTTTCATATTTAGCTGCATGGAAGCCGAAAGTATTTCACAGTTAAATTTTCAAAAATTCTAACCTGACAAAAAATGTATTCACAACTAAAGAAAATAAGAAATTACACCTGTACCTCTCATATATCGCCACCAGGTCAGGAATTGCTCCAGATTATGGCACATCAAGAAAATATGTACCAAGATGCTGGTCAAGACCATGGCACACTGCACAGGAAGAGTTTCTAGCTAACTTTTCAGCTGGTATAGAGCATCTACAGTAACGGCTCATGTCCCCACCTCCAATTTAGGGGTGTAGTTGGCAGTTTCCAACCCCCCAAGATGAAGTCAGGGTGCAAGTAGAAAGATCACTGTTAGTTTCATCACTATTGTTGTCATCATTATCATCAAAGTAAGATCCTAAAATTGAGTCAAAAAAAGTAATACAAAAATGAAATTATAGGAGAACATATTTAAATATATGTATTTATATATAAATTTATATATATTTGCAAGGTCTGCCAAGAAGACATCTAGCCATGTAATATGAGAAATAGAGACATTTATTGAAGAAGATACAGGATGCAAGAAACATTGTATATGGGACGATGACACCTCAGTCCTCTTCAAAGTAGACACCTTGGGACCTCACACAGTTCTCCCAATTGCCATCAGTTACCCTGTTGTATTTTTCTCACTCTCAGGGATGGTATGAAATCCCTTCCCTTTCAAAGGTGATTTTAGTTTTGGGAAAATCCAGAAGTTATGGGGTGCCAAATCTGGACCAAAGTACCCGGGTGATTTGATGTTCTACCAAAAACCTCTGCATGAGACATGATACATGAGCAGGCACATTGTCATGATGAAGCTGCCAATCATAGTTGCCCTTAGCTTTGGCCTTCTGAATCACCCAAATAGTTTCTGTGGAGGAATGTTCAAGCTTAACACAAAATTTGATGCAGGTTTTTTGCTCTGCTCACTCATTTTGAAATCAACAACCACACAGTAAACATGTTCACTCAATGACATCTATCACCCCCACTGACTAGTACAGTGAAGTAGTCATTGTTCATTCATGTGCATTCCCGTCCACTCTCCTTGGCTGCCAGGCTACATCAATGTCGTACAAATTGTTCTCATTTTATTAACAATGGCTGGACATTTTCTGGACAGACCACACATAATATATGTATGTGTGCATGTGTATATGTGTGTGTGTGTGTGTGTGTGTGTGTATATATATAAACTTTACATATATATGAATTTTATATACGTATATGTAAACTTTCATTATAGTTGAAAACATAATAAATGTTAGTACCAAGTAGCTGTATTGTAGCTATAAAAAATCTAATCACACTAGATTTTAAGTGGTACATAGTAGAAATTAGAACTATATGAGTAAAAATTCTTGCTGAGACTATGTATATGTGCTCACATTATTTATGTTCTTGTTACCCTTTTTAATAGTGATAGAGCTCTTTCGGCTTATATTCAGAGAATGGTCTGAATTATTGATGAGACTTGAAATCATTTAGAAAGGTTAATGGAGCTAAAGAAAGTTACAAAAATTTTTTTCAAATATTGGCAGAGTTAGTATATGGAAAGTATATGAGACTTGTTTTACATGGCAATATGAAACAGAATAAGATTACTCTAGACTAAATATGCCTCTCCAAAACGTATATGTTGCAGCTCTAAACCCCATTGTAACTGCATTTAGAGATAGGTCTTATGAGGAGGTGAAAAAGGTTAAACATAAGGACAGAGCCCTCACCCATTAGAAATGGTGCCATTATAAGCAGATCCCAGAGCTCGCTCACTCTCTCTCTCTCTCCCCCTGCCATGTGTGGATAGTGATGAGGTGGCCCTCCACAATCCAGAAATAGATTTCTCACAAGGAACTGAAATGACTAACACTTTGATCTTGGATTTCCCAGCTTCTCGAACTGTGAGAAAATAAGTTTCTGTTGTTGAAGCCACCCAGTCTGTGGTATTATGTTATGAAAAGCCTTGCGGACTAAGATAAGGACTAATGCTGTGGTTACTGGAGGACAGTTTTCTGTGTAAAGTAGAAATGCTTTTTAGAATCTAAGAACCAATGAGATACTTCAAGTGCTACAAATTTTTCCATAACTGAAGAAGTTCAAGCACATGCGAGCAAATAATTTTGCAGGGGGTTTACCAAAGTGAGGCAAATACCCTAAGAGTGCTCAGATTAGGTCAATTGTTTTCAAACATTGGTTAATAAACAAATGCTAGTTTTTATCATCCCTGGGTAAAATACTCTTTTCCTTCGACTTTATAAATCTGTTTAAAAATAACACTTTCTTAATCTTGTATTTCCTACTTTTTGACAGTAAAATATCCTATTTGAAATAATAATACATTTGTTATTATTTATTAATGCTCTTAGTCAGGAAAATGGTAAGTTAACAACCCAAACTTAATGTTTTTAGAAATTTGAATTATCTGTGATATCCGGAAGTCTAGGAAGAACAACACTCGAGGTTATTTTATCTTAAAACTCAAATTTTGTGATTCTTCATCTTTATGACCATTAGTATAGAATGATAGGATATTATATAAAATGGAAAAATCATACATAAATTTTTTTAAAGATTTTATTTATTTTTCAGAGAGAGGGGAAAGGAGGGAGAGAGAGGGAGAGAAACATCAATGCACAGGAGAAACATTGATCGGCTGCCTCTCTCACACTCCTATCAGGGCACCTGGCCTGCAACCTAAGCCCGTGCCCTGACCAGGAATCCAGCTCGGTTTGCAAGATGACACCCAACCACTGAGCCACACCCGTCAGAGCTATACATTCCTTTTTGATGGCAAAGTCATGGATTTTCTTCATCCTGAAAGGCACTAGACTCACTTAGCCATCAATTTCAGTAACCATCCAGTCAGGATTGGATTCCTCTCCTGATTTGACATGTGCCGTCTGCCATCTTTCCTATTACCACTTCATCTACTCTCAACTATGAATTTTTTGTTTCTATTTCCTGGCATCCGGCTCTTAGAATACTTTGGATAGTATCTCAATTTAATATGACTTCAGATTATTCCTACCTGCATGGACGTATACCATAGGCCCTATACCACGTCACTGGTGTTTTCAATATGTTGCCTTTGGAGAGTGAGGCAGCCATGTGCCAGTAGTCCACTAAGGCACTGCAGTCAACATGCATGGCTAGCCCAGAAATAATGGGAGAGCACTTTACCCTGAGATCTGAGCATAGGTAGTGTGGGAGTGGAGACTGAATAACCCTGGACTAGAAGACCCTACTTGCAAACCTCACCCTTTGGGAAGGAAGTGCATGCCTAGTTTTTTGTTTGTTTTTTAAATCTTTACCAAAGGATATGTTTATTGATTTTGGGGAGAGAAAGAGGGAGAGGAGGGAGGGGGAGAGAGAGAGAGAGAGAGAGAAGAGAGAGAGGAGAGAGAGGAGAGAGAGAGGAGAGAGAGAGAAACGGATGGGAGAGAAAGAGAAACATAGATGGGAGAGAGAAACATGGATCTCTTTTCTCTTGCCTCCCATATGTACCCTGACTGGGGATCAAACCCATAACCTTTTGGTGTAGAGGATGACTCACCAACCAACTGAGCCACCCAGCCAGGGCATGCATGCATAGCATTTACAGCAGGGTTTTATGGCAGTTGTTCTCTTTCCATTATGTGGTTTAACACTATATTGGCCACAAACCTTGGCCACCTGGAGCAGGTTCAACTTACCAGAGGAACAAAATTAACTGGAACCCTCTGGTGAAAGAGACATTAAGATGTTGTCTTACTCTCCTTTCAGTTACAGCTATTAATGTACAGAAGTCCATTATAGATCCCGACTGACAAAGGGGCCAAGAAGAGACAACACCTGAGCAAATAAAACAAATTTAGTCTTTCTAAATATCACAGAAAGAATTCGGTACAGAAAGGGTATTAAATAAGGAGATCAGCATCATTATCCGCCGCCTGAGGATCCCATTGGGCCTTTGGGAAATTTCCTCAGATTCCTTCAACCACAGCTTTATATACATGAAGTCAAAGCTACATAGCAGACCTATATAGCTTCACCTGAAAAACTAACAGAAAATATTCACTCTTGAGCAAGTTCACCTCTCCAGTCTCAGCATTACACAATAGCAGGGGTCAGCAAGCCACAGCCTCTGGGCAAAACCTGACCTGCCACCTGTTTTCAAACTGAAGTTTTATTCTAGAGCGCTTACACCCACTTGTCCGTGTATTGCTTAGGGCTGCTTTTCCTCTACAACTATAGAGATCAAACTTCCCTCAAGGCTTAAAATATTTACCCTTTTTGGAAAAAATTTGGCCCTTGCTATTCTATAACTGAAATCAGAACCTTAGCCCTGAACTATTTCACTTCCCTCCCCAGGAAGCTCCCAAAGTTTGGCTCAAACTCATCCTTTTATTCAGTACTAATAAATAGAAAAAGGGTGAGTTACCCAGGTATGTCTGAATTTAGGAACATCCTACACATTTCTGCCATGGATCTCTTTAAGCCGGAAACACCCGTGCACAGGTGTTTCTTTCTCCATTCATTATATATGATATTCCCTGAAAAGAGAAAAAAAGAAAAAACAACCGTTGCATATATAATTCTGTCATAAGAAGCAAAGGACCAGAGCCTGAATTCTAGTTATTTTCATTCATTTTTAAATGTAATGTTTTTAAATACATATTTCAATTATTTTGTTTTGATTTAAAGTACTAAATGCAATCACCCAAATATTAATTGGCCAAAGAGAATCATTGAATAAATGCAAATTGATTCTGCCCCCAGAAGTAAATGTTGACTAATTTAAGTTTAATGAGCCTCAAAATAGCATTTTAAGTACATTTTTATTTTTTATAGACTTTAATCATTTCTGTCTTTAGGGTGTGGATTTAAAACTAAGGAACTATTCTTGGCTAATTAAGCTTACTCATCTGACAGATTTTCCACAGGTCACCTAACTCTGCTCCGGGACACAGCCACCTTCCGTACAATAGGAGAGGAAAAGGGGAGATAATCTTAGAATGGATTTTGACGATATGGAGATAATACTATCCCCCAAATCACTGCATAAATAATGTTGCACATTACTTCAAAATTGCACCTATTCGGCAAACACTGAATAATTGGACCATCTCTACACCATAACCTGGAGATCTTGTAGAAACACCTCTTTCCTGATCAAATAAGCTTGTCTCAGGAGGTGAAGATGTGCAAAGGGCCAACAGTTAAGACTGGAGGAATGTGAAATTTAAAGTGTGTGATTTAAGCGCATACTAAGAATATTCATATTTATTGTTTTAATTTGATTTAAATATTTAGAAATATAATTACTCTATGCTTAATTTAACTGATTTTCCTAATTTATAAGCTGCTTCAGGGAAAAGAGGCTAAGTAATTTTGGAAGCTGGGCCATCTCTCGTGGGACACCAATACGCCATTTAATCTTCTAAAGAAATAAATTACTAGAGTAAATAACATTCAAATGGCAAGCCAGCAAGTGAGATGAACACAATTGAAACAATAATTCCAAAAGCTGACATGTAGGGTTTTTTTTTTAATAATGGATATTTCAGTAATATAAATGTAACAATATGTTGTAATGTTGGACATGGGACCGAACTTTACTATTATAGCAAGGTTATACTTCAGTTACTGCTTTTTGCAAAAAGAGGAAATTTAGGCATATGGTCAGGAGTCAATGAGGCAGTGCACATAAAGTGTTTTGCAGATTCCTGGCACCTTTAAAGTTTCCCCACCAAATACCTCCTACATCCCCTAAGCTGGAAATCACCTCACATCTCGCCGGACTCCCTGGGACGGCATCATCACGTGCGGACCTCTCCTGTGGCTCTTGCCTCTTGTTCTTTCCATGAATGTTATTTGTTCGTTCTCCCAGGGACAAGCTCTGCCTGATTTATCGTTATATCCCCTTAATATCTTCTGTCTTGTGCACAGTAGCCACTCAGTAAATATTTAAATTAAAGTTGAATTGATTAATGTATGCTCCAAGCAATAAGTTTGATTCTCCTAGGAAATAAACTGCTCAGGATAGTAATTTTAGACTTATTTAGAAGCTTCAGCAACTCTGTTGGGGGCCTGGTTTTGGATCAAATAATCTGGGCTGCAGTCTCAGCTGAACAGCTGATATTGGGACAATGCTTGCGTGGAAAAAAATCAATGAATGCAAACACCCATGTAATGATTACTGTATATATGATAAAAATAAGCACAAAAAACACATGTATCATGCAATGTATAAAATGACACTGAATTTTTATACATTTTTTTTTTTAATTCTCACAAGAACCCTGTGAAGTAGATAATTTGATTGTCTCAATGTTACTAATGAGGAAACTGAAGACTAGGGAAGTCGCATAGCTAAGTAGTATGGTCCGAATTTAAACCTAGGTAGTTCACTTTAAACCCTATGCTCTTAATTAATTAATATGCAAAACTGTCTCTGTGTTTGCCCATGTGTGATATAATTTTTGGCAGCGTGTGGAGTTTTTAAATTTTATCCGTTTTAATTCAAAATAGTGTGCTTTGATATAACCTTCATGTCAAGATTATGGTGAAAAGTTGTGACTTCACTATTATTTTTGCTTAGGAAAAATAAGAGTGGATAATGGTGTTAGTCCTGGGTTATTTTAAAGAAACACATGAACTAAATAGTAATATAGGAAGTTCTTAGCTACAGCAACAATCACAAGGCGCTTTGTGAATGACTAAAGGCTAACAAACCATATTAAGGTATATGCTGGGACAGTACCGCCTCCATTATAACTCATTAGAATAGATTTCCTCCCTCTCTGACACATAAAATAAATAAAATAAAAAAGGATTTCATAATTATGTATGTAGTATACACGTAATTATAATTAAGAATTGCATTATACATAGATAGTATTATGTATATACTTGTACTAAATATATTCATACATGTCATTATTTTAATGGGATTTAATGATAAAAATAGCACTACCTTTAATGACACATTACATAGATTTCTCAGAGTGTTCCAACATCATCTGTATGGTATATAAAGGCAATCTACTGGGAAATTTGAGAATATGAGTTTCATATTAGTATATCTCAAATTCAGGGAAAAAAAATAGAATGCTGCATGAAGAGGGGAAAAAATGTAGGTGGAACACAAAGATGAGAAAATCGTGACTATTTTTACAGGATGCTTAAATTATACATCACGGACAATTAAAGCTAAAAGAAAGCACCTAGTTTAAAGCTCCCTTTGGACTTTATAAGGAAACAAGCTGTGAAATTAAGCTTCTGTCTTTGCTTTCACTCACCCACCTACAGAATCAATATGTAGCATATAAGATTAGAGCATGTATGCCCTATATAAAAATCTAAAGTTAAAAATTTAAAGTTAACAAAAAGCAGTGACAAATAGTGCTGATGGTACTTCCGCTAATAAGCATCTTGTGGCTTTGGTGAACTAATCACTGTGAAACTTGTTTTAAAATAGGGTCTCTGTTTTCATTAAATTGTGATTTAATTCCTATTTTTCAGGGGAAAAAAATATGTGGTTGTTTATATTTGACATTGACTCAACCTATTTGCTTCCACCTGCCCTTGCCAGTGTTCACTCAAATAAATCAGGAGATTGTTACCATAGATCTAATACTTTATATATTGGACTTCTTGTTTTCAGACATATCAACAAACCTCATATTATAAATGAAACTATATTATGTTGGTTGTTTTGGGTAGGCACCTTGTGCCCTTAATCTGGTCTAAATGACTATTTTGTGCCACCAATAAAAGCAGTGTTCAGGCAAGCCTTTGCCAGTTTCATTACTGACTCTAATCTCTGGTGGCTCCAAGTGCTAGTTGCTTTCCTCTGTATTTACAAATTCACTTCTAATAAACTAGATTTTGTGCACCTGTGGGACCCCAACAGTCCCAGCACAGATGTTACTGTTGTCCCATCAGGCTGGGAAAGCTAGATTGCAGGCAACAGAAAACCCACTTGGAAGGGACAACTTCCCAACTGACAGCTGTGGGCATCCTCTATCTTCTTTTGCCCATTCTGCCCAGTAGTGGTGTCCCCCAAGTCCAATATCCCTACACTTTCACTAGCTGTTTCCCATCAATTCATGTTTTTAGGAAAGAATGTGATCAAAGCAATTTAGCATGTTGTTAAATGTTTGTAATTTTTATGCTTCCTCTCCTGAGGATATTTATACTTCCAACAAGCTAAAAGCCTTCATCCAAAGAATAAATCTCAGAGGGTGGGATTTCTGGCATCAGTAAGCCAAAAGGGAAAAGTTTTTGTTTGTTTGTTCATCTGAGATTTTTGTCATGCCCTTGAAATCACTCCAGGTCTGTTTCGACCATGTGACAGGAAGATCCCTTAAATTGATCATATTGCTTCTCATGTTTCGGAATTTCAAATGCCTACTCTAAAAGATGCACAGGCATTCGTGGAGAAAGAAAAAAAATTTTTAATGTTTTTAAAGGCATAGAACTCACAGGATTTGCAGGGGACCCATATAAAGTATAAAGTTCAAATCTCATAAAGTTTTCCATTTCCCACTGAGTTTTACAGAGTATTACTTAGACCAAGTTTTGTATCCCACTGTTACCATTGGTATTTGGCTAATTATTAATAAAGGAAAGGGATCAAAGGGAATTAGAGTTTAATAAACTGGGGAGCCCGAGTCTGTTTGCTTCACCAGGAAGCTGCAGCTTTACACTCCAGGGGATTGCAGCATTGCTTCTTCAATGGGATTAACATTCCCCCCGACCAGAACTGAATTGTTGTGGGGCACAGGGGAAGGTGCTGGACCACTAAAGCCAGTCTAACTAGAAGGTGGACCTATCAAAAGCCTGTGAAAGCTTGGGAAGTTGATTGGTCATTTTTAAAAAGCCTCTGGTCACACTGCCTCGGATAGCACTATCCCCACAGCTCTGAGCCAGAGCCATCTGGCCTGCTGAAAATCCAGGTGACAGATTCCCTTTTGAAACCAAGGGGGCAGTCCTAATGATCTCTGAATCCTCTTTGGAGTTCTTACCTTGTCTTGAAGAATATCACATGGTCACAGTCAATAGTGCTATGGTCCCATCTGTAAAATCTAACACAACGTTCTTTTATTCCTTTCTGTATCCTTCCCCTTCAGTTCACATTGGTTTTCTTCTTTCTGGACTGCTGATTGAGTCCTGAGTTCACATCTCATAAATCTCCCTATAAAAATGTCCTTTGGTCACACCGTTAGTGTTCTCTTCTGGACGTGCTTTCTTATTTTTTGTATGCTGTATAGGCTGAGAATTTTCCAAACTTTTAAGTTCTGCTCCATCTTTAAGTCATTTCTTTCTTCTCTCATTTTAACTGTAAGCATTCAAGAGAGGCCAAGCCAAACCTCCAGTATTTTGCTTAGAAGGAACTTCAGGTACATGAGGTATATTAATTAGGTTGAGTATAGTAATCATTTCATTTTACACACACACGCACACACACACACACACTCAAATCATCATATACACCTTAAATACATAGAATTTTTATTAAATACATAAAAATTAAAATTATAAAGAAAAAACAACTTCGACCATATATCCAATTTCATTTTCACAAGTTCCATATTTCATGAAACACTAACACACAAACACAATTCAGTCACATTCTTTGCCATTCCATAACTAGGATGGCCTTTTCTCCATTGTCTGATGACCTATTCCTCATTTCCATCTGATGTTTCATTGGAATGGCATTTACTGTTCATATACCTACTGACACTCTATTCACAACCAGGGAGGTATCCTGAGACTGAGGTTCTCTCTACAGCTTTCCTCTTCTCTTTCAAAGCCCTCGCCAGAATTGCTTTTAATGTTCCATCCACAGCAAGGTAGGCTTTTCCTGGTATACACCTCAAAATTCTTTTAGCCTCTACCTTTTAGCATGTTCAATGCTACTTCTACATTTTTATGTATTTGTTATAGAAGCACCCCAACTCTTGGTACCAATTTTCTATCAGCCTGTTCGGGCTTCTATAACAAAATAACACAGACTGAGTAGCTTATAAACACCAGCAATGTATTTATTTACAGCCTGGAAAGGTACTAGCTCAAGATCAGGGTGCCAGCATGGTCAGGAAAGGATCCTCTTCCAGGTCACAGACTTCTTATTGTACCCTCACATGGATGACAGGGCTAGGGAGCTCTGTAGAAAAGGGAATCTAAAATAATACCATGACCTGAAGAATATTATGTAGGACAAAATAATGCTATCATTATTAGACTCCATATGGAAACAAATCTGCAAAATTGCCAAATTGACTCCTTTCCAAAGCTTCATTCTGAATCTAAAACTAGAGGGGTACTAGAAGATGAGTTGGTTACTGGTGTCAACATAATAGACTCGCCCTTACTTCCAAATGCACTTTGTATTCAGTGAACTGTGACTAGCAAAAAAACTGAGAAGTTGCAACATTTGATATAAACTTTCATTTTTACTGCTGACTTCTCAGGTAACTATTGCAAATAGAAAACTAGATATTTTATCTTTGTAGTTCACCATGCCTTTTCCTATATTACACTTTAACAATATGTAAGTGCTTTGTTACTTCAGGAATTCTTCAGCTATCAAATAGAATATCAGAAACTTTTAGTTTGAGGTTTTTTAAAATTTCTTAACTTTTGAATATTGAAATTCAAAAATAATTGAAAAGACAAATGGTATTTCTTCATTTTTATTTAAAATCAGGAGAATTTTTAATTTAAAGGAAAACATTTACTTTATTTGTAATGTAAGATTCCAATTATTTATTTTACAGAATCATTAACTCTTATCTGATACTGAACAATATCATAGACCAAATTTCTATTTATTTCTGTTGGCATTTGCATAATTGTTTATACCAAAAGCAGGCGAATTTTATTTTTCACCTTAGATTATGATTTAATTTTTATAAGGTATCACTTTCAATAAATATTATTTTCAAGGTAAAGTTATATGGAGATTGATATAACTGGTACCTAATTAAATTTTAATATTTCAAATTAATGCCAAATTTGTGGTCCTAAGAAAATATAATGCAAGACTCAACACTTCCGAATTTTATGAATAAGTTAGGAGACTTGCTCTCGTTTTATCCTTTAACTGACTGACAAGCGTACCAGTGATTGACACTTTACCTTTAGAATAAATACACCCATATAGGTTAGTCAATTAGTTAGGCTCTAATCCCCTAAATTTCTACCTAAACAATGCAGTTTAACTACTGATGAAGTTTAAATAAGAGTTTAGTCTGGACATTTTTTGTACTTACCTCTGTATAAATACATCATTAATGAAATAATATACATTGCAGGGTAATGACATTTCTTCCCCATTTCTTCTATTTAGTTGAAAGTAATATCACAAATTCACACATCATAGTACAAGCAATTATTCTTTTACCAACACTAATGAATGTATATTCCAATATAATAAGATGCTTCTCTTAATCCTTTCAGACTACTATAACAGAATACCATGTCTGGGTGGCTTAAAAGCAAACATTTATTTCTCACACTCTGGAGGCTGGCAAGTCTAAGATCAAGACACTGGCACTTCCTGTGTCTGGTGAGAGCCCTCTGCCTGGTTCACAAGTGGTCATCTTGGGGCTGTGCCCTCACATGGTGGAAGAATTGAGGGTAGGACCTCTTTTATATCACTAAAGCCATTTATGATGCCTCCATCCTTATGACCTAATCATATCCCAAAGCTCCCCCAACATCCACCTAGTACTCCCGCATGAATGCAGGGAAGGCACATTCAGTCTACAGCAGTGTATAACAGAAACATGTTTCTAATTTTAATGTATATTTACTGGTTATAAAATCAAAAACAAAGTACAGAATATATCACAATACCCTGCCTTCATGTTAAAACAATAATCATGAATAATCATGTTGAAACATAATGATCATGCATGATTTTTCACAATATTCAAATTCCTGACAGAAGCATTTGAGTTTAAAGTAAACAATGTAAAGAAACCATCATTCCCAATATTTTGAACAACTCAAAAATGCCAAATCTATGGTAGGTAAAGGGATAGCAAACAAGACATGGAGACTCTCAGCACAGGGGTGTGAGGAGGAACAGGGTCTCTGCAGTCAGTGGCTTGTAGCCTAGTTAGACCATGCCATGTTCTAAGTTTGTGACTTGGGCAAATTACCTCACCTTTCAACACTTAACAGAAATTGGTGAGATTTAAAAGAGCTCTCTTTCCCAAGATAATTAAAACCCATTGAACAGCACACACCATGCATGGGAGAAACAACATACATTTGTCAGCTTCATTATTGATAATAGCTAAGTTAGAGATGTGGATTTAGACCTGCTACTAATGGGCTCCCAAATACAGGGTCCTGCAGAAGTAATGCCACTGAGCGTGTTTGGTGGGGTACGTGAATGTCTTGCACAAGATGGACAGCAATTTGAACATTTCACCTAAAATGTCATATGCTGTGCTTGAGTGTGATATTGTTATGTTACAGAATTACATGCTTATGATTTTGTAATAAAAGATTTGGTATAGATTGCCAGCTCATAAAAAAGGGGTGTTATTTGTGCTGAACCCTGTACTTTGCCACAAAATAAAATATTAAAATCAGCTGAATACAGTTTGGCAACTTCATGGGGAGCTCCTCAACATGTAGTGGAAGATAGACCTCCTTTCGAATAGCTGGCTTCTCAAAAAAGAGAGAGGAAGGTAGGAGCTAAGCTGAGCTTTTATAATGCCATCTTCTAAATAAGAACCAATGTTCAAAGAAAAGCAAAAAAAATCATCTCTTGGTTGAAAGCAATCTATATGTAAATATGATACTAGAGAAATACATGGACTTCTTAGAATATCAGTAATGGAGACAGTAAATGGAAAATAGCAAATATATAGTGATAGAATTTATACAATACAATTAATATGGGGAGAAAATGTGATAAGGACATAGTAGTCAGTACTCAATAGATATTAGTTACTACTTTTTAAAAAAATTGCTATTACTATCTAAAAAATTTATCATCAAGCCATTTACCAAGCCAGAATTGGTTTGTTGGGCTACTCTGATGGTTGTAAATGGGATGGAAAGTTTTCAATGCTAAAATAGAAACACAGGATATTGCTTCCTAAAATGTTAAGTGATTTACCTTTCATACAATCATATGTATCTTCATCAGTTAGTAGAGGTTGAGAGGCTAAAATACAAAGGTGAGATGAGTTTTCTTGTGTTGAGGGCAAGAGCTTGAAAGGTAAGAGGGAGGGAGAAGTGCTGTAAAGAAGAGAGAGTGCTATAACAGTTCAGTGAGCTTACATTCTTTTCTGCAAAAATAATGGGCAAGGAAACAAGCCAACATGTTGAAGCTGCCAGAATAAATGGAGATTCTGAAACACTAGGGCATTTTACATCAGTATGCTAGAGCTGGAGAACTGCTTGGGATGTCATGATGCTGGGGAAGAAGCCAAGTAGACATCAGGGGAAATAGTGATGGAGTGCTTCTGGTAAACGTAGAGTTTGAGTTTTTTATGAATCTTCAAACATGCAGAAGTGAGAGTCATATGATGAACTCACTATAGCCATCTTCCAGCTTTAACAAATATAAAAACACAGCCAGTCTTATTTCATTTATTAAGTGTATAACTCCATATTCTCTATATTTAAGATTTTTTTGAAGCATATCTCAAGATGTCAGAACATTTTATTTTTAAATATTCTTATACCTCTCTTTAAGTCAAAGAATCTTCAAAAATGCATAAGCACAGTCTTGACCAGTGTGGCTTGGTTAGTTGGGTATCATCCCACAAAACAAAGAGTTGCCAGTTCAATTCCTGATATGGGCATGTGCCTGGGTTGAGAGTTCAGCCCCCAGTCAGAGTGGGTACAAGAGGTAACGAATCCATGTTTCTCTCCCTGTCTTTCTCCCTCCTTTTCTCCCTCCCTTCTCTCTCTCTGAAAATAAATAAGTAAAAATTATTTACAAGTGTAAAACCACAATTACATTATCACACTTTAAAATTAGTAATAATTTCTTAGTATCATATATCCAGCTATTTTCATATTTTCTTGTTTAATAATTTTATTTAAAAATATAATTTGTTTAAGTCAAACACACCAAATAAGTTAAACCGATTAAGATCCATGTATTGTGATTGATTAATATGTGTTTCAAATATCGCTTAATGTATAGTACCTTCTTCTATTTTTCTTTTTGTAATAAATTTTGTTGAAGAAATTAGTTTCTTTTTACTATAAAGTTTCCATGGTTTCTTATCTTTTCCTATGTGAAGAATTAGGCACTTTTCCAAAGAATCCAAATTCATTTTGGTGTGAAATAGTATGTATTTAGAGATCACAAATGGAATCTAGAGCCACTCTTCGCTACAGTATTGTCATCTTTTTCCTAGTCTTTTCAGTACTCAAAGTTAGGAAAGATTTTTTGTTGCTATGAAAAAAAAAAACAACTTATGAGCTAATACTGACACTTGCAATCCAATAAAGAATTATAGGGTTTATAGTTCACATTCCACTGTTCTGAAGACACTATCCTAACACACATTTGATTTATCTCACAGTCAACACATGTCTATCTCAGAATAACTTTGAATCACTACCACCAACATACAATTAATGAAAACATTTTAATATTTTGTGTGATTCTCCTTAAGATTTCACTAAGGGTATATGCTGAAATTATTGTTTTAACGTCATTAGAGTAGTTATTTTGTGTTTTCATGCTACCAATGAGATACACAATTAGGATAATTTATTTTACTTCTGAGTTTTAAGAATTACTCTTTAAAATTGTATTTTATAACCATATAATATACTTACGAGGTTCAAATTCAACTCTATATCTAAAGATATATTTTAAGAAATCTAATTTTTACTGTTGTCATCTCCACCTTATTGTCCCCCTCCTCTTATAACTAACCATATTTTATGGTTTACACATTTGTCATTAAATATGAATAAATAACACATACAAACTCAAACATTCATATTCCTGCATTAATAAATAATAGCATACTATACATACTTCACAATTTTTTAACTTAACATATCCTGGTGATCACTCTGCTGCAGGTTGTATTCTCTTGGAAGCATGTTTTGAGATGGACATTAACATGCAAGTGGTTTAGAGAATCCCATTGGGATTACCACCCACTGAAGGGAAGAAATATGAAGGACTGGGCAGGGGAGAAGCTGGAATTAGATGAGGCTCAACACTTCAAGGCTCCAGCCAAGCCCACGTTGAGTTTGTAGCTGGAATGTTCAGGGTTCTCAAAAGTTAGAATGAGGAGCCCAGACTGTAAGAGTGCCTTGTTGACCTGTCATTGGATACAAACTGCCCTGGGAAAGAGGAGAAACCTTGGATGAGGCTACTCTCTTAGACCAAAGTAATTCCCAAAAAATGCTGACATGTAAAGTCTATTTTCCAGCAGTACCCCTAGTAGTGGGAGAGGAAAGAAATCCTTCACTCCTAAAGGGAAATCTGGGTGGCTCCCCCAGCACACTTCATAGTAGTACATGGAGATAGCCCTGCTTCCGTTTCATCATTCATAATGGTAGAGCAGTTTACTTGAGTAGATTTCTGTAGGTGGATATTTATTTTGTTTCCAATTAAAAGTAATTTTAATGCATTAATTTCCAGCATAGCAAAATTAGCTCCTGTCTACTAGCTCCCTCCCCAAGGTTTATATTGAAGCAGCTATAGTAGGAAACACTTGATAAATTCCACATATAAATTCCATTAGATTAACCATATGCCCAAGAGAAATTAAAACCTATGCCCACACAGAAACACATGAGTATTTCTGATAGAAAAAACTGGAAACAACCCAAATATCCATCAACCAATGAATGAATAAATGAAATATGGTATATCCATACAATGGAAAATTATTCAGTAACAAAAAAATTAAGTTCTGATATTACTGTAACATGGAGGAATGTTAACATTATGCTAAATGAAAGAATGCAGTCACAGAAAACCACATATTATGTGTTTCTATTTTTATGAAATGTTCATACTCAAGAATTTATAAACATAGGTTAAGGTGTTCAATAGCCTAAGAATGATATACCTATAGAGATGGAAAATAGATTAGTGGTTGCCTAGTATTAGAGAAAGAATGGAGAGTGACTGGTAATTGATAGGTGTTTCTCTTGGGGTCGATAAAATCTATTCTACAATTGATTTTCATAATGGCTGAAAAATTCTGTGAATATATGAAAACCATGAAGTTGTACTTGTTAAATGGATAAATTTTATGATGTATGAATTACTGATTTGGCCAAACAGTTCATCCATTTTTTAAGTAAAAATAAAAGACACATTTTTCATTTTCACCAATAACTTAATTGAACAGCATATTCACCATTTTGTTCCACTACCTTCTGCCATCTTTCAGGTAACTTTATAATTTCATCTACCCAGAGCCTTTTATCTTTTTTGAGCAAAGAATTGTGCCTGGTGCCTTTTACAGTCTTCCGGGGAATTAATTTTTTTCCATTAAGAGAATTTTGTAAAGACTGAAATAAATGGAAATCTGAAGGTGCAATGTCTGTTGAACATGGCAGATAAATCAGAGCTTCCCAGCCAAACTGTAACAGTTTTTGCCTGGTGATCAGAGAAACACGTGGTCTTGTGTTATTCTGATAGAAGATAATGCATTTTCTGTTGACTACTTCTGGATGCTTTTCATTGAGTGCTGCTTTCAGGTGGTCTAATTGGGAACAGTGCTTGCTGGAATTAATTGTTCGGTTTTCTGGAAGGAGCTCATAATAGAGGACTCTCTTCCAATCCTACCATATACACATCCCTTCTTTGGATGAAGACCGGCCTTTGGTGTGGTTGGTGGTGGTTCATTTGCTTGCCACACAATCTCTTCTGTTCCACATTGTTTGTTGTAAAGTATCTACTTTTCATTGCTTGTCACAATTTGTTTTAAAACTGGAATGTTTTCATTACATTTAAGTAGAGAGTCACATGCAGAAAGATGGTCAAGGTGTTTTTTTTTGCTTAACTTATGTGGAGCCCAAACACCAAAGTGATTAACATAACCAAGTTGGTGCAAATGATTTTCAGTGCTAGATTTGGCTATTTGAGTATAGCCAGAAATCTCTCACATGGCATAATGTTGATTGTTCTCAGTTAATGTCTCAGTTTGATCACCATCAACTTCAACTGGACTACCCAACCATGGAGCGTCATCCAGCAAGAGATGTCCAGCACAAAACTTTGCAAACCACTTTTGACATATTCTATGACTCATAGCACCTTCTCCATACACTGCACAAATCCTTTTTTGCACTTCAGTTGTGTTTTTACCTTTCTTGAAACAATAAAGCATAATACAATGAAAATGTTCAATTTCTTCCATTTTCAGTATTAAAATGGCTACACAAAAATTCACCAATTATGATTTTTTTAAATGCATGGTGATATGATAGCTGTCACAATACAATCTAACAAAATTGTTTTGAATGATGTCAAGGACAACTAAGCATGAGTAGGGTCATCTTGCGGAAAAAAACAAAAACTTTTTGAGCAACACAATACATCTCAAAAAAGCTGTCCTAATTTTAAAAATCCACAGGAAATCCATCAGCATATCGATAGCTGTATTGACATGATATATATGAATGCTAGGAGTGGGGTAGGTGCTGTACAGATTATAGTTAGTGGGTCAGAGTATGTCTGGCCTTGCTCAGAGAAAGAATAAACTTTAGAAAAGCCTTTGAAGTTATGTTCATGTTTTTCTAGTGCCATTGCACAGGAACATGCTTTGCCAATTTCTATAGTGTAGAGATAGCAACCAACAACACCACTGATGCAAATGTCAATGGGATAAACCTCTATTGGCTTGAAAAGAATTTATAAACATAGGTTTAGGTGTTCAATAGCCTAAGAATGATATTGATCCTAAATTTCAATATTTTACTCTTAGCTCTCAAATATTTATAAAAGCCCTTGCTCAGCTCCTTTAAATCTCATCTCACATTTATAAATTCACCAATACTTCAAGAGAAAAAGGAACATAAAGTTGAGGTCAACATTTTGTGTTTCCCTTCTCTCTGAAACATTGCCCCCTCAAGTCCTTGTCGCCTTGGTAGTTCTCAGCTCTCTGCAAACAGATTTTTATCTAAATTTTACTCGAGTTGTTTTTATAAGAGGTTTGGTCTCCAATCAGTTACTCTTCCATTATCACAAAAAGAAATCTATCACTCTCTTTCATTTCTTTTTTTTTTAACTGAGCTTTATTTGCTTTTCTACTGACATTGTATCTCAACAGTGCCTAGACCCACACATGCGAGCTGTATGTTGACCGTTTGAATTAGAAAAAGTAAACCCTCTGGTAGGACATATTTTTTTAAGTAGACCTTTCTGGACAGGTAGCATGGAGAAAAAAAAATGTGGATTTAATTTCAGGCTCTACTTCACTCCATATCCTAGGATTTCTATTCATTGCACAATTTGGATCATTATTCTTGGTGACCCTGGGCTCACTTCACAAGAAGTGCTTTATAAATACAGGTGGGGCAAAAGTTAGTTTACAGTTGTTCATATGGAAAATAATACAATAATTAATTGTATTTATAAGATCAGTGTATGATTGTTATTCTTATCTGGGAAATTAGATTTAACTAATTTTCTATTTTCTATATATATATGTCCACTGGACATATATATATATGTCCACTGGAGTCCCATGAATATTACAAAGTATACACACTTTCATGACTGTATCAAAATAAAATGGGTTGGGGTATTACCAAAATACTAAAATATTTCTATTTTTATGCAACTGTTTTGACATTATGTTGCCAAAGTCCCATAGTTTAGGGTATTTATAGATTCATGTGTCAATTAGCATTATACATAGTACACAGTTGTCATCCAGTTTGTTTTTATCCTCCATTACAGCTAAATGTTTGAATCACTACTTGTTAACATCTATTTGTTTATACTCAAATTAAATACTTCCTACCAATTTCCATTTTTTATTGATGTATTATTTTGGGTTTTTATAGCCTTGAAATTATTTTTGAAAAACTAGTAAATAAGAATGTAAAAAAAATATTTATTGCATTGAATTTTCTACTTTATTTCCCTCCTTTTTTCTTTATGTCCCACCTGTAATTTATCAAAGTGATTAATTTCTTCACCACAGTATCATTTATATTCTTTCTACTGTTTTAGTCTCTAGCAAGTATAGGACTTAATTAGGTAAGCACTACATTGCTTTATGAGCTTGCAAAGTCTTCAGTCAGTTTGAAACTGGTACCAATCAAATTTGATTATGACATCACTGATTATGCTAAGAAAGGAATGAATTAAATCTGAAATAACATGGAGCCCAGATGAGTAGATTCATCAGAGGACAGCAATAAAGTGAATTTTGAATATGACAGTGAAGATATTGTGAAAAATTAAATTAAAAGAGAAAAATCAAATTTAAGCATTCATAGTATTTGAATTATTGAAGAGAAATTTTATTTATGACAGAAAATTAGAGGAATATTAGAGCATAAACATTATTCCAATAAAAAATACAAAATCCAGTTAAAACAAAGATTTCACAAGAAAGGAAATATTGCCATGAATCATTTTATGGCTTATCTGTGAAAAATTACTTTATAATAATGTTAAACATTATAGTCAAACTATGGTGTAACTAAATTTATGAATACTATAATGTTGGCTATTTATACAGCCAAATATTATTGTGTTTGGAAGGGATGTACTCTTATATAAAAGGAAGTCTACAAAAAAATGTGAAATTGAATAATTAATACACAAGAGTGTGAATACATAGAAGCTTAAAAGCTAATACCAAAATAAATGTATAGAAGAGTATGAGAATTGTTTGAGCAGAGTTTGGTAGTGGGAACTATTTATTCTGTTATAAGCTTTTTAGAATTTTTGTATAAAATAAAAGAAACTGGCAGATGGGTGATCTGGCTATGAGTGATTAATTGATAGTAGACTGTCCTTACTACCATAAACAATTTGAATTTTTTTTCATGTGGAAAACACACAAAACAAAGTAACAAGACAATGTCCAATATTTAATTTAAAAATTACTGGACATGGAAAGAAACATAATCAGGATAAAGGTGATTAAAAGGAAACAGGTCAAGAAGTCATAAAGATTACATATTAGCATGTATGTATATTAAAACAGTTATAAATTTGTGTAAGGACTGAAAGAAAACATGAAGACAAAATATGGAAATATAAAAAACATAAAAATAATCAAGAATAAGTTAAATATATTAAAGAAGCAAGTAGAATTTCTAAAAGTAAAAATTAAATATCTGAAGGATCATGTTGGCTTACCAACAGATTACATGCTGCAAAAGAAAACATTATAGAACTTGACTACACAGAAATAGAAACTACACTGAAGAGAGGGACTAAAAAGATGGAGGGGTGATGAACAGAAACTCAGTCACCTCTAGGACAATAACAAGGGGTAATTGGAGTTCTGGAAGATGGAGAAAGAGGGAAGAAAAATATTTGGAAAAATAATGACCAAAACTGCCTAAATTTGATGAAAAATCTCAACTCATAAATCCAACATCTCAATACAATGTAATAAAAAGGGAATATTACTGACATTTCATCAGAAACAATACAAACCAGAAGACAATGGAACAAAATATTTAAAGTGCTGAAATAAAATTAATCCACTGAGCCACCAGTGGATGGGAGGGCCGTAATCTTATATAAAAGTGTATGGGTGGGATGTAATCTTATTACAGTGGCTCAGTGGATTGAGTACCAACCTATGAACCGAAGGGTCACCAGTTCAATTCCCAGTTAGGGCATACGCCTGTGTTGCGGGCCAGGTCCCCTGTGGGTGGCATGCAAGAGGCAACCACACATTGATGTTTCTCTGCCTCTCTTTCTCCTTCCCTTCCCCACTGTCTAAAAATGAATAAAATCTTTAAATATATATGTGTGTGTATACATGTACACACACACAAAAAACACACACATGAGAACAAATTGATTTGAAAAAAAAAAATATTTAAAAAAATTTTTAAACAGAAATTTAATTTCAACAAAATATACCTGGTAATTTAAAATAGCGCAATTTAATGATATTTTCAGGCAAATAAAAAAGAGGTAATATGCCTCCATAAGACCTACGTTATAAGAAATGTTAAAGGAAGTTCTCAGAATGTAAGAAAAGCAAACTATCACTACCAAATGGAATCTTGGAACTGTGACAGGGAATGAAGAGTGTCAGAATGGGACACAATGATGAGGGACACTTAGAAAATAAAACATCATAGCAGCAGCAGATCAGGAAGGTCTTGTGGCAGTTTAATGGAGATGTTTTTTGTAATTTAAATGTATATAAACATATACACACATATGTATGTATTATATATAATATTTATTTTATAGATTGTACTCACATCAAACACACACATATCTTCAAAATTTTTCTTCTAAGTGTTCAGTTGAATTCAAAATTCAAGTGTTATTTAGCAATAGAAGCTTTTTTTCAAAGGAAATTTCATGCAGAAAGCCAATATATAAAACATAAAAATAAAATTATTCTTTGTCATGTGGGAGCAGAAACTCCATTCACAGCCTTTCTCCTTCTGCCCAAAAATTTCCCTGAAGTTTTCTGAGAAATACTTAGGCTCCTCAGATCACACAGGGTGAAAATTACTTAATCAATTAGTAGTGCATTCTTTAAAGAATCTTAATGTTTCACATTTCTTAAAAATTTATCAAACTACTATAATACGTATAACCTAGGACCTTCAAAAGCAAATGAAATAATTGACAAAACAATCTATGGTACAGGAAACTATTGTTTGTGTAATACCAATTGATTATTTCTTGATTCCAAACGAACTTTATTGGTTTTCAAAGTTCACTAAAGTAAAAGGTCACTTGAATTCAGCCAAACTGGTTTCATTAGAAATACTAGTGAACCATTAAAAACATAATAAATAATAATAATAGAAATAGAAATAACTTATAAACTACTGATTCAAAAGAATGAGATACTAGCCCTCAAAGGTAACTCCTAATCAGTTACCCAATAATCCATATATTCTTAAGTAATTGTGTCTCATCTCTGTCAGGAAGATCACAAATGAACACCTCCCTCACTTTCATAATCTTTTTGTATAACATCAAATGTTTAGGCACATAATTTTCAAACAACTCAGATTTTATGTTTTTATTTAAAGTTGTTTGTCATAAATTTTAAATATTGCATATGCAGTCTAAACTATTGCCATAAAGGCCCTCTAGTTTTTGTGTAACTGCTACTGAATATTAATATAGAGCCTTTACACAGTACAGATAATTCACCAACTTCAACTCTCCTTAAGGGAGTAAGTGAAGGCCATCCATCAAAACCCAGAAATAGAATTAAAAATTCTTCTCTTAATATAGTGATAGAGAAATGAAATATACAGTATCGAAGATATATTTAGAACTTTGAGACAACCCAAGTTTGAAATAAAAAAAAAAAGAACTCTTATTACTGCTCTGTACAATGAATCTTATACTTGTTACTATGTGGTATCATACTACCTTTCCATTTTGCATAGTTTAAAAATAACTGGGAGTCATTATTTCATTGTTTGTCTTGAATAAAAATAACTGAATTTGAGATGTTGCAGGAGCATATGTAAGTACAATATTTTTTCTTATTGGAAGGAAGATAACATGAAACAGTACCATTTCTATAATCTAATATATGTGACTTTGTCTAATTTCTTATCTTTAATGAAACTATTTTATATCGTTACATTATAACTTGTCATATCAATTATGCATGTTATGTTTCCCTCTTACTTTTAAGAATCCTGTCCAAGAAACATAACCAGATTACTATACATTAATCAAATTCAAGGGAAATTTTTTCTCAGCACCACAAATTTTCTAAAAACCATGTGAAGTTTAGTATTCAAATTTAGTATTTCTGGATATGTTTGACTTACTTTTTTCAAACTAAAATTTCCATATTTAAAGTGAGAAAGACATACAAGAGATCAAATAACCCATCCTGAGAGAGACTGCCTGAATTTAATGTGTGAGCGAACTAGAGAGTTATGAGTCTATGAAACCATAAGAAACAATTTTGAATTTATTCAAATTTAAAGACTGTGGAAATTTTTCTTGCCATTTTCAAAGTCCAAGGTGAATAAATTAATATTTATATTTTAATCCATAATATATTAATGAGATTGAATCATAGAAATCCAAGAAGTATCTCAATAGAGTAATAATCATATAATCATTTTTAGAGCATTTTTCATAACTCTCTGGTAACGGTGTATTTATTTAAAAAGCTATAACTTTCTCTGTACTCTTCTTTTTAATAAATAATAAGAATCTTCATAAGTACAGAAAAATGTATATTTAAATACGCACATACATTATGCCATTGCTGAGCTATGTTACAAAGTTGTAACATTCAGAAATTATTGCCATCAAAAGCATTTTTCTAAAACCATTTAATTTTTTGTTTAATTTTTAAACATTAAACTATACAATTAATATGTTTGTGATGTTTCAGGAGAGGTAGATGTAAACTGTATTTAAAAATTTAAAAATTAAGCTTATGTTTGTTAAAAATAAATGTGAAAAACTAAAAGATTAATGAAGCCCATAAAAACTTTAAGCTAACAATTACAAATCAATACTTTCCCTTTTGCAGCATGTAAGAGCCAAATGTTTTTTTCTTGGAATCGACTGACTTCTTTGTAAACTTACTGTGTGAAATATTGTTTTATTTTCTAGTTCAGTCATTTTTGACACTTGACAGAGTTCTACTTGTTGAGAGAGTTTGCAGCACATTTCAGCATACATAGGAAAAAGGAGGAAAGTATTTAAAGGTTTTTGAACTAAGACTATAAGTTAAAAGTTGAAATAAAATATATTCACCCTAAAATTTCTAGAAAGTTTAAGGTCTTATTCTATCATTTGTTTATTTATGATATTACACTCAATAAGAAACCGAGTCTTGAGAATGAAAATACTAAATATTCTTAATTCTGAAATCAAGGTAGAAAACTTTTTTTTTTGGTGAGTAAGTTCAGTAATTGCTCTGATCATAGTTGGTCCATCTTAGCTTGAAATTTTTAATAATATTTAGAGCATAACAGAACACAACTTGAAGTAAATACTCATTTCCAAATATTCAATTCTGGGATGTGCCACCATTTCGTTTTTCTTTTTCACATAAATGTAAATTTACATAGACATATAATTACTGGTATATTATATACATTCACAGTTAATAGAACAATAAGTCATGTTTATGTTTATCTTTAAGAGGTTATATTAATTCCTCAAAGCAAATGCTTTCCAATGTCCTTATTTTCTCCTTTTGCTCTTGGCCCTTTGGCAATCTTTCTGGATGTCATGTTGTGCCTAGGTTATCCTTAAAAAGGATAGGCCACACAACTGAACATGAAAGACAGGTACAATGCATCAGGGCCATAGTATGTCACGAGTATTTGAAGCCTCCTCAGTTTTCTTTGATCCCAGGAAAAGCAATGTATCTTGATGCTTCTGTAGCTGTGGGTGGAACAAGGTACTAATGTCTGAAAGGAAAAATGCAAGAAACAAAGACAAAAGATGGAAAAGTATATCGGCTTTTCTCTTTTATCATTTTTCAATGATAATTCACTATAATAATGAAAACATTTTCTTTAATCATACACAGATGACAGTGGATTTCATATAGTAAGATTATGGAATCCACATAATTTTTAAATGAGGTGGTATCTTTTTCCTACTAATTTTTGGAATGATTTATGAAAAAAATTGAATTACTTTCTACCAGCATGTTGAATAAATGAAATCAGCCCTACAATCTGATGGTGTTCTCTGACCCATTTGCAACATGAAGAAAATCATGTAAATTTTCTCTCTGTCTCTTGCTTAGATTTCTGGACCAGTTGAGAATTTTACTGGCTGCATAAAAGTTGTAGAAGTCAATAACTGGGGATCTTTCATCCCATCCAAGGTAGCAAAAAAAAAAAAAAAAAAAATTCACATTGATAATTGCAGATAAAGCACCACTAACAATTTTTCAAGTAATTGTTCAAATAACTACATCAAAAGGTAAAATTTCCACTTGAAATCATCTAATCAGGACTAGACTGTATTCCTTTCATTTTGGTTTTTCTTCACATTTCCACATTCTAATTTACTTTCTTGAAGTTTATAGAATTTGTAAGCTGTATCCCAATTAAGTTGGAACATTTATTTATAGTGGATTTCTTCTTTGTGTTGTATGAAAAACATCATATCTAACAACAAAAGATCACTAAGTCAGGATTAGAAAACACCGTCTATTGCAGCGTTTAAATATAAGCACACTGATAGTCATGCTTGCGGTTCTCTTGTTCAGGGTGCTAAAATGTTTCTTTCTTCCACTGTATCTCTCTCAAAAAGTTGTCCTTGTGCTTGAATTGCCATCTTAGTGACCTATTCCTTTCAGATAATCTTCTCTGGCTATAGAAATCTCTACATGTGTTGGGGAGAAGAGATAATACAGTTAAACAGTATTAGGCATTAATGCATTGGTATAAATTGGTTCAAAAAAAAATCTCCCTGAAAGTTAAGGAAAAAAGGGTAATTTTTGGAGCTTTATACTGCATTGGAATACATTCACACAAGTAAGGTAGGATGGCATGGTGAGGCAGGGCAGCGTCAAAGCCTGTTTATCCATAGTAGAAACATTAATTCTACCAAAATTTTTAGAAGTATTGAAATCCTACTGTGCTCTCCGGTCCAACATGAATAAGCAGTCACAAAGTGACCATTATTAAGGAGTTTATAGTGTAGTGGATGAAATGTTTAAATGGGTATGTGGCTATGAAGAGTGCTAAGGAAAAAAACGTAGAAGGCCACGAGAAAGTCACATATTTGAAAAAAATCCAATCTGCTCCATCGCAGTGAAGGGAGAATTGTTTATATTTAAGAATTAAAGAAATACTTTAGAAGGTAAAATAATTCATTCTCCTTTAGACTAATACATTTAAAATATAATTGTGAAACCTATTATACAGTGTCAGACAGGGTGCTTTATTTGTTTTTTTTTGTTTGTTTGTTTGCCTGTGTGTTTTGCTTTTAATCAAATGAAAACTTAATCTTACTTTATATACATTTGATGGACCCCAGCAATTTTCATATAAATCAAACACCTATATATTTTACCATATATTCCTAATTTTTAAAACCTTTATCTCCATTTTTTATTTATTTACAATTAGAAGTATTTTTTAACAATTATTTAACCCTTAGGTTCTTTGTTCCTTACCTTCTCTTATAAATAATATGTGATCTGCTAAATTTTATTAATTATAAGTAGTCACTAGGTAGTAAATTTATTAAAATGAATGCAACCCTTCCTTTATATATATATGTATATATATATGCTAATTTTAATGATATGATAAACATACATTTTTCTATTATTATTTTTATAAAAGAGGTACATTTAACTTTCGTGTGTAGGGATAAGTATAAAACAAAAACAAAAAGTCATTGTATGATCTCAGCTGTCTGCAAGCCAATTCTAAACATTGTTTTTTCTTGATCATTGTCCTATATAATATAGTCCTATTTTATTTACTTAAAATGTCATTCATTTGACCTGTATTTTGTAATATAGGTTCTTTAAGCACTGACTAGGAGTAAAAGCTCTAGTGGTATTATTTCTCCCTCTAACATCCAACAGAGCTGTAGACATACAAGAAGCATTGCTTATAATTAGAGTTAGGAAAAATGGAGACCATTAAATTTCTCTGAATATTTACACTGTTTCTCTCACCAACTGCTACCACCACTTTATTTCACTTAGGACCACCTCTCCTGAAAGATGTATTATACAAGATTGATTTAGAATATAGTTTTCAAGGCCTAATTCTGCAAATTACTTGCTGTGTGACAGTGGCAAGGCTTAAAAGTTCCCCATTTCTTAGTCTTTTGATCTATGAAATCACAATAATAACCCTTGCCTCATATGGTATGAGGAGATAAACTTGGAGTTTCCATTGGTAAGAACTCTATGACCATGGTCTTTCTTGAAAATTTTTCTTTCATATCCAGAGAGTTGTTTATTCCAGTCCCTTTTGCAGAAACCTCCTCTTCCTCTGCCTATCGCCCTCCTTTAGAAGGCAGGGTAGACCCAAACTTTACTGCCCCTCCTCAGAGAGGCACTCCTAGACCCACTAAAATAAAATTAGCTCCCTGCTTGTATCTCCTAGTCATTCTAAAAGTCCATAATTTGTTGTGTTTTTTAAGAGATATGTCCATGCTTGAATGTACTTATTTATTTGTTCATAGGTTTTTTCTATGATCCCTTCACCATATAATGTGTGCTCCTTGTGGGTATGGACTCCATGGGCCTATTTCCCCAAAGCCTGGAATAGTAAATGTTCAAATATTTCCTGTATAAAGTATCTTGTGATTCTACTGCATGATTATTTCTTCTAACAGATTTTTATTATGAGATTACTTTTTAGATTTACTATACATGTGATTCTCAAGGATTTTTGTCTTAGCACTCTCAAAAATTATTGTTGACTGCTAAAAGCTTTTTAAAAATGCAGAATACAGTGTTTTGAGTGGTATTTATCCTTAGAAAATTCAATAATTTTAAGTATATTTATTAATTCTTATGAAATAAAGATAAAGACTTTGAGGTATGCTACCTATGGAGGCATAGGTAGATACCTGTTGCCTCCTCACACAACCAAAAGAAGGACAGCAACAGATTAAAACAAAACAAAACAAAAAAAACCCAAAAACAAAAACAAAAACAAAAAAACAGAACTGCCAAAAAAATTGAACTGAATGGAAGTGCAACAGCCAAGGAGTTAAAGAACAAACATTCATCCAGACTGGTAGGAGGGGCGGAGAAGGGCAGCCAAGGCAGAGAGGACACATAGCAAGGCCTGGAGGACAGGTCAGGAGAGAGGTACAAAATAGACAGGGGGAGGTTAAGAACCGTATAGAAAATGGAGAAGCCAAAGAGCTTATATGTATGACCCATGGGCATGAACTAAGGTCGGGGTGAGGGGAATACTGGTGAGAGGGTTTGTGCAGGACAGAGTAGAATAAAGGGGAGAAAAAAATGGAACAACTGTAATAGCATAATCAATAAAGTATACTTAAAATAAAGATAAAATCATTACATGTTAACATAAATTACATAGAGTATTTTTATGAAAAATAACTATACTTAACAAACATAAAAATGATAAGAAGAGTTAAATGTTTCACATAGTTTTCATATATTCTTATTGTCTGGCTAAGACACCTGGATTCTCATATGTGCTTCTGCATTTAGTCTGTCTGATAATTGCTCCTCTGAAGTAGTTGAAGAAATTTGACTTCACAGGCACATATTTGGACATGATAGGATTTTTTTTAGTAGCTCTTTCAGATAATTGGCAATATTTTTCTTTGATATTATACCAAAACTTGGCGGTAATAGATTGTTAAATGTTAGTTGTAATATATAATGAAACTTATATACTCTTAAATTAAAATTCATTGTACTTTTTTATTTTGTTTTATTTATTTATTTATTTTTTAATTTTTTTACTGTTATTCGTCTACAGTTTTCCCCATTTTCCCCTACCACTCTCACCCGCCCCACTCACCACCACCTCCCACAGTCAATCCTACCCCACTTTGGCTTCGTCTGTGGGTCCTTTATACATGTTTCTTGACAACCCTTCCCCTTCTTTCTCATCATCCCCTTCCTGCCTCCCCTCTGGCTACTGTCAGTTTGTTCTTTATTTCAATGTCTCTGGTTATATTTTGCTTGCTTGTTTCTTTTGTTGATTAGGTCCTAGTTATAAGTGAGATCTCATGGTATTTGTCTTCCACCGCCTGACTTATTTCACTTAGCATAATGCTCTCCAGTTCCATCCATGCTGTTGCAAAGGGTAGGAGCTCCTTTTTTATTTCTACTGAGCAGTATTCCATTGTGTAAATGCACCACAGTTTGCTGATCCACCCACTTACTGATGGGCACTTAGGTTGTTTCCAGCATTTGGCTATTATAAATTGTGCTGCTATGAACACTGGGGTGCAGAGGTTCTTTTGAATTGGTATCTCAGGATTCTAATTCCAGTGGTGGAATTGTTGGGTCAAAAGGCAGCTCTATTTCTAGTTTTTTGAGTAAATTGCAAACTGTTTTCCACAGTGACTGCACCAGTCTGCATTCCCACCAACAGTGTACTAGAGTTCCCTTTTCTCCACAACCTTGCCAGCACTTGTTGTTTGTTGATTTGGTTATGATGGCCATTCTGACTGGTGTGAAGTGGTATCTCATTGTGGTTTTAATTTGCATCTTTCTGGTGGCTAGTGATGCTGAGCATCCTTTCATATGTCTCTGGGCCCTGTGTATGTCCTCCTTGGAGATGTGTCTGTTCAGGTCCTTTGCTCATTTTTTAATTGGATATTTTGTCTTCCTGGAGTGGAGGCATGTGAGTTCTTTATGTATTTTGGAATGGCTCTTTTACCCATGCAGAATTTTGTACTTTAACTTGCAAACTATTGGAATTATTTTTTGAGTTATAAAAAATCAGTATTAAAAAATCAAAAAAAAATCATATCTCTTTCTCTTCCTTTCTCTCTGTCTCTAAAAATCAATCAATAAATAAAAAATCTTATGTGTGAATACCTCTCCCAATCTTACTAGAAAAGTTTTCAACTATCGTAAAGCTGTCAAACTCATAATAGTTATATCATAAGATTTCCCCAAAATTCTAATATTTGCTCAAAAGCTAAAATTTTAACATGGGCAACAAATACTATTAGTTATTTTCTTTGAAGTGACAGGCTCATTTTGTTTTTGAGAAAATGTTTACCTAATACCTCGGGTTGCATAGTTTGATATTAGTTGATATTTCAAGTAAAATTATGTTCCACATAAAGAAGCAGCTAGCCGGTCTCACACGTCAAATAATCATTTAAGTACTTCTCCTTGAGGCAACCGTCACACTTCAGGAGAGGTACTTCATGCATATTCCCCTTTTCATCGCACACATTATTTTAAAAGGTATATATTTATAAGTTACAGTTTTAAAAAATAATAATTTTGCCACTGCCTGAAGTACATTCTTAAGTGAAATCAGCACTTTTCAACTGTAAGTGGAGAATATTATACCTATTAGTGTAATTGGGTTTCAACCATCTGTATTCATACTGAGGCATTAGCAGCTTTATCCACCATTACCCTTGGACTATCAGTGCGAGTGTCAACACAGTGAAAAAGTCAAATCCCATTTTGGTGTTATTATTAAAAACACATATTTTAGCCTCACAGACCATCTGAAAGTTTGTTGGGGGTCTTTCAGATAACACTATGAGAACTACTGCTTTCCATTAATCAGGCTCATGGCTCTCTGTTTACCTGATTATTAGAACAAAGCTCATCTACACAGATAGTTACTGCTCCAGCGGAGGACTACATGTCATCAGAATTTTATTTCAGGGACTGCAGTCTTACAATTGTATTAATTATAGCAA